>JANSTT010004371.1:0-30386 GCA_026745375.1 Platyura marginata
TAACTCTTCTATTTTTAAACCAAAATCAATTTAATTATTATTAACAAATTTTCTTATTCTAACCGCCGCCACAATACGTTCCAGTTCTGACTATCTACGAGAATCTCTAGATCTACATAATTTATATAAAAATAAGTAAGTTGTGATAAATATTTAATTCTCCTGTATTGTTTGTGGTTGGTCAGAAACTCACTCATGAGACAAAATCTCATGCGAAGAAAATCCCATCTGCCTGGAAACCTAATTGGACAAAAAATACTATTACTATTAAAATGACATTTTTCCAATATTACACCCTGTTGTTCTGAGATTCTCTATATCCAGGGAGACTGTTTGTTTTGCAAGATTTGAGGATTTTGCACATATATTACCCTAATGTTTTGTTGGTAAATGTTCAAAACTAGAAGCGTTGGAAGGAGGGGAAAATATTTTCAAAATTTTTATTGACATTTTCATTAAACGATTTGCGAACATTACGATCTGGTCGCACAGGACGCCCGACCAATTTTAATATCCAAAAAGTGAATAGTTCTAGACTATAATCCATTTAGAAAAAGTAAGATTTAAGATTTTTCCAGATCACGTGTTAATTTACAGTATACAGTAGACTCTCGTTTATATTTATACTTAATTATATTTACTCTCGAATATATTTACCCCAATAATTTTGTATGAAAATTTGAATTTATATTTACCGAACCAATTTTTCACTCAATTATATTTACACCAAGCGGATTTACTTAACTTACTCTCAGTTATATTAACTAGTCAAACATTTTCATTCAGTTATTTTTACAACACACACATATGCGCCACAGTATAAAATACATTTGGAAATCCAGAAACGTCTCGCTATATCAATTTTTATCAGTTTTTAAACGATCAGCTTTGTTTTCGTGAGATGATGAACAGACAGGTAATCTTGACCTCCTCTATCAGCTTCCTGCAATAGTCGAGTTGCAATTCCTGTGTTCTCCAATTTGGTATCCCGACTTTTGATCAATTGGCTTTCTATTACCATGATCCAATAGTATTCTAGATCTATTTCCACATTTAATTTACATTTCCACGATCGCTGACCAACTCACAGGAGTCTGCCGAGTTTTATTGGCTGTGTACCCTAGATAGATGGGAGTTCAACAACTACATTCCATGTATGTTTAAAAGATGACAAAATGTTACATCTAAACTCCTCCTTGTTTTTTTTTATTCTCAGTTATATTTCAAACCCTAATATTTAATTAGTAAATATAACCGAGATTCTACTGTAGTTTGTAAAAACATTTTCTATAGCGAGTGAAAGTATTATATAACACTGATAATTAACCCTAATAAAACAATAACTTCTTAATTGAACCGTGAGCTGGTATTACAAAACGTAAAAAAAGCTTCATTTTGGTCCACTCCTAGAATGAGGTTTATCATCGCTGCTGGTAGAAATGGCTTCTATTTTTGAGTATAGAAATTACAAAAAAAAAATACGAAGAAGCTTTTGGGGTTTTTGCATTATGCGGTTATAAAAATGCCACGATTCATGAACATAAAACATCCATAATTCAGCAACAATGTTCAAAGCATAATTAGGCATTAATGTGGCCTCTTTCAATTTAATTTCCTGGGTATAAATTTAAAACAAAAATACAGAAAGATTTTGATATGTCGATAGAATATTAAAAAAAAAAAAAAACAAAAACAAAATTAATGAAAAATTTGATAGAAAAGTTGCATTTGTATTTGGGGTAATAAAATTGCGATTCATTTTTTTTTAAATACAAATAAATAAAATAGGAAATGTAAAAAAGTAACAATGTGGAGGACGAATTGCAATTAAATTTTCAGCATCAACTTTTTTACATAATTGATAAAGGGAATTTTTAATAAAAAATTGAAATAAATTACGAATATCGCCGAGCCGTTTAATTTAATTAACAACAACTTTTATGAATGTTTCGCATGTTACAAAACGATAAACAAATGTGTGTACATTAAATATTAAAATCAATTATTATGTAATTTTGACATTACCATTTTGCTATTTCACAAAGGTGAGTATTAAAAAGAGGATTATTTATATTTTGGTTTATCAACAAACCAATATTATGTATGGAATATATGAATATTAAAATTTAAAAATATTTTTAAGGGATTACCACCTTGTGATTCGAAAAAAAACTAAGCCATACATAAATGTGCTTGTGCATGTATTTAAATCCGTCATATTTATTTTATATATAGTTAAGAAAATATCCGACATATTTTTACCGGTTTGAAATTTTATATGAAATGAGGGTATAGACGACAATGATAAACCAACCCTCCGAACCAGAAATAAATTGCTAAACTTTAGCGACCTTATAGATATAAAGGGTGTGTCTATCCTGTATACATATACTATGTGCATATAACATATACATACTATATATAAATAGAATATCATATGCAAATGGCAGTAAGTAGATAAGGGTGTTCTTAAACACATTAAAATGCGTTAAATATACTGTGACAACATAGACGTCCCATATGTAAATAGACCTTATTTTTCATGTCAATTTACTTAATTAAACAGGATGAACGGTAAGATTATGAGTTATATAGATGGTAAATAGCCTACAGTCAATTGATGACAGACAATCAGAAAGAGAGTATTAAAGATTAAGATAGATTTAATGATTCTGTAATTTAAAAAAATATAAAAAAAAATAGATAAGGGTCGAGGATTTGCCTTTAGGCGACTGACAAAAAAGAAATCTTCACAATATACCTAATATATCATTGCATAGATGATGTTTTCCCAATAGCTTTTTTTTTTGGTCCGAAATATAGTACCTACTTCCATATACTTTAGATTATTGTAGAATTAGTAGTTAGATGTTTACAGATGTAAGGATGGAAGTTTGAATTTGGATTTTGTTCTTTATTTAAGTTTAGATTCTACAATGGCGTTCTCAATATTTCGGTTTTTTTTTGTAAAGAAGAGTTGGTGATGGTGATGTTTGTGAGCAAAACCATAAAAGTTGAGTTTTGAATTTAAATTAGAATTTTTTTTTTCAAAAATTGTTTGTGATGTTTAGTTTTAGTCCGTATATGTAATTCAGCCTCAGTATTTGTAAATAATAAAAAAAAAATTTTTATTGTTTTCCTTTGTTTAAGATTCAACCTGATGATGAACTGTGATACAGTTCGAAATGTGGCGAAATTCTTAATGTACATTTGAATATAAAAAAACCAAATAATAATTGGAATAGGTGATGTTTTACCGTACCTACGTCGAGTACAGTATAACAGAAATAATACGAAATAAAGGAATAGACCAAAACTGTTTCTGAAACAATATCAAATCTAATAGTCTGTCTATAATATGATTTCATTGTTTTTTTTCTTCATTGATTTGAATATCCAATAAAATCTAATTATCCTCCTCATCTTAAGTATACAGAAAGTTAATTTAAAAAAAAAAAAATTTTATCTTTTTTTATCTTACAATATAATCGGGATACATTTTTTTTTTTGTTTTTCCTACAGCTAATATGTAGATATAAGAAAATTTCACAGAAATGTTGTTCAAAGAATTCTTTTTTTTTTTTTGAATTAAGACTGCTTCGCTGTAAAAATACATAATAATAAACAGCTGAACGATTACATCTAAATTACTTTTATTTATATTTCATTTTAGCTCTATTGAACCTGGATTATGCTAATCTTTATCCTGAAAATTCACATGATACGATATAATATAATATCCTCTCTTTATATTTAAGTTGGATGTACATAATGTACTTTTATTGTTATATAAAAATTAATCCCGGTGCCTCTATAAATGAGGTTATGTGTATTGAAAAAAGGTTTTATTATGAAGAAAAAAAAAAGTTTTTTTTTTTTTATTCCTGGATTCAATATGGAGATCCCGTCTGTCGGGTATTAGTACATTGCTATGGCATGTAAGCAAATATTTTAATCCACGCATGAATAAATAAGTAAATACATATGCGTGTAGTTCATGGGTAAAAATAACACGATGAAGGGTATTAAGTGATTTTATATTTTTCATCTACTACTACTACGCATGAGTCTGTATTATTATTGCAGTTTGTAAGTAATTAGACTGATTTTTTTTTTTTTTTTAAATTTTGGCTGTAACCCTATATAATAATAATAGGGTTTGGTGTAACATATTTAAAAAATTGTTCGTTTATCTTAAAAATATGTTACATCGAGATTAAAAATTAGTAATTTTAAGTAGAAAATAAGTATAAAGTCTAAAACTACTATTAATCAGTAAGTATCTATTAGGAGTAAATATGAGCATTTTCCAAAAAAATTAAATCAAATAATTATTCGGCATTATATTTCCAGTTAAAGTTAATGAATAATTTATATCATAATTCGGTGTACATACAGAAACATTTTATTGTCCTCCCTCCCCAATTCATTGTTCGATTTGCTCCAAAAATCTATTAACCGAAGCAACGCTATTAATACTTTTATTTACATTCCTTTTTTTCTCTTTTTCATATTTAGTAGCCTTATTATTTTGACCATCGGCATACAAAAACGGGATTAAGTTGTTTATTTATTGTTGCTTTTATACAACAATGAACCACGAAATGCTATTTAATTGACCATTAAACTACATACATTGTATTTTCTATGGCGTACATGAAACCAATTGGCTTCTTTCATTTTGAGAAGACTCAAATAATGTTTTGTTGCCTTTTTTCCAAAAAAAAAACTGTATACATATTTTCTATCAATTGATAAAAGGAAGGTTTACGATTGGATATTGTTATTTTCTAAAAAAAAAAAGAAAGAAATTCCATTTTCTAAAGAAAATATCGAAAAATAAAATAAAACCCAGGAAATGCAACTTACTATTTGAATATGCTTTCATGATCTTCGGACTTTGACTGTTATGTATGCATGAAAGTCCTCTACATATATGTATATAATCATCACATATATATTTATCTACTTTACTTACAAATATTATGTATGTGATGAACATTGAACAGAATAAACTACAGCAAGTGGAACTGGTAATTGATACAAAATATCTGATTGACTTGTTTTTCATTTTCCCATAAAGTAATTTCGAAAAAAATTCAAATTAAATCAAAAATTGAGAAATTGACTTTTCTAATTCGATCATTGTACCTTTATAGGTTATTGCCTGTCTAGTCAGATGTTCTACCATCTATAAGTTAGTTTTAGTGTCGACGTTTTACTTTTAGAGTAATATATGAACTCTAGATACTACCCACTCCATTAGTAGTAGATTGGATAATTATAGAATTGTGATATTTATTTATTTTTTTAATTAAATGACGTAAATTTAGTTTTTTATTAAATTTTAGGCCGAAAATAGTATTAATAAGGATAATTCTCGAACTCATGCGAATATTTCAAAATAAATATGTTATTGTTTATGAAAGCATAAGGAAATAATTATTTATATTCATTGAATCGTATAATTTTGTTTGTGGTAAAATGCAAGAACATCAAGAGAATCATTTTATGTTTTGCATATCAATATTATATGGGAATTTTGTTACTAATTAACTATGTACAGTACATATATAGAATAATGTACAAAATATTGTATTTATAGAATTCATGTGTTTTTGTTATCTTTAATGGCCTAAAAAATGATGAGCTTTTGAAAATAATTATAATTAAAATATGGCAAAGGTGAAATTAATAATAACAATAATTTGATATTTAAAATTTACCGAAAGAGATTATAGTATAAGTGAAAAATACTTCGTTCCATACTATACGAAAGGATATAAAATATAAATCATAAACATGTAAATCAAACTTACCCGATAAATCATTATCAGCTTTATTAATCTCTGAAAAGGCATCATCCGTATGAGTTGTTATCCGAATTTTTTTTAAATCTTTTTCAAAATCGCCAAAAATTTCCATAATTTTGTTTTGCAATGCCTAAAAAATAGTAAGTGATGTTAATGTTAATGTTAATGATTTTAATATATAAATTTAAAATATATTTTATTTATATATTATTGTATCTGGTATTACCTCATTTGTTGTTCTTTTTTAAACGTAAATAAAAAAACGTATCTCTTCCGGCACTCAGAATTTCCTTCCAATCTTATATGCAGCCAAAATTAGGTTAAAGCACAACAAATTTTAAAATATTTGTCTACTTTATACATCGGTGACTGACGACTTAACACGGTTCGTCAAGGATTACATCTTTGCTAGCTGTTTACACTTTTTTTCTCAATAGAATGACAAAATTTTATTTTAGTTGTACAAGAGATCCTCTAACTTCCTTGTTCATTATTACTCTACTACATTTAATTAAGTTTTCCGCTTTTTTCACAATTATTTTTGTTGTAATTTCGTCCTTTCAATATTGTACGATCGAACAGGATTTCTGGTGTAGTAAATATGTTTTTAGCATTCCACATTTGTTTGTGGCGTTACTGTGGGGTCCTTTAATTATTAATTTAATTTATTATTGCGAAGGATTTTGAATACCTATTCGTTTTCTTTTGGCAATTGACATAAATTCGTCAGTTCTGCTAAAAATACTGAGATTGACCTCCAGGCCCTCAATGCTCAATAATCATATCATGTTGGTAGGAGGCCCTCCATTTTTATTAACCAAAAAAATAAATGCTTAAGAATTATTAGTAAGCTATGTCCCTATTCCGGGTTAGTTATTTTAATAATATAAATTATAAAATATAAATAAAAAAAACTAAAATTTTTGTATTTCAAATAATTTGTTGCATTACTAATAGCACCCGGCATGTGACTCATCTATTTTCGTATTCACTTCACAGATAACAAATGATAAACTTACCCAAAATTCCACCAATTTATTCATATTGAGTACCTATTGTCATTGAATTTAACATTTTCTATTCTAAATACATAAACCACATTTTTATAATAGAAATTTACAAAATTATTTGTTGTTAAAAAAAAATTCATTTTGAATCATTAAATACGCGTCGATTATCGAACACTCGGCATTAGAGCTGCCAACAACTATATTACTATACTACCATAGATCTATTCCGAAAATATTTTTTGTTGGTGTCACATTTTTCTGTGTACATTAGTTGTCTTATCATTTATCGTTTATCGAGCAAGAATTTTGACAATATTTAAATAGATAATTTATTCTTATTTTAAGTGAGGAGGTAAATTTCACATAAGAAAAACACTCCGAAAAAATTCAATAAACCAATTCACTCTATGGTAAAATCTTTAAACATGGCGACATTTCTAACGAATTGAACAGACCCTAATCATAATCGCAGCTAACTTCTCACATGTCATAAGTTGTCAATATAAAAATACAAAATATATTTTTGCTGAAAAAAATTTCTTTTTACAAATTATTTAATTTATTTCTATTTTCTGTGCATTAAAAATAAAATTGATTGAAGCAACACTGAATTCACTGATATTTTATTGGATCCACACTGCAATACTGCAATACGCTTGAAAATGTAAGTACAATAACCGAATATAACTAAATCGATTATTTTTTCTGCACAAATTTTTCTTTATAAATGTTTAATTATTTTTTTTAAAGTAATATTTATTATGTTCTCATTATGATAAACAATGTTTGCAAGCCACCAAAATTTATTCTATATTTATAGTTTTAAAATATAAATTGTATTGTTAGGTTATACGGAGACGTATGTTATTCGTACTCCGCCATTAATTGGAACTGCATTGAAATTCGTTAGCTCCCCAATTTATTGTTTGGTGTATTGAAAGTAATATTCGAATATTTTTTTATTTTGTTTATTTTCTAAGAAAGAATGATTTATAAATATATATTTTCTGTTTTTAAGGCATGGTTTCTTTTAATTTTGATGTCTTCCCAAAGTTACGGTGACCAATGATAATACTTATTACATTTTTCGACAAAATTCACTTGATCAATTTTATGATTGAAACAAGTCACTACACCAATATCATCAATTCGATTAAAATGAAGATCTTTCCTATACAATCGATTTTTGCATTAAATTGATTTTCAGTTTACGTTCCCACAGGAGAATATCTATACCTAAAAAGTATAGTCAGTAAAATCCACATGGAACAGATATATGAAAATTTCTATTATATCGATTGTAGCGCCATAACGGCACGGTTTATAACATTTTAGTCATTTAGAGAAATGTTAATTTCTTTATTTTCTATAACTGATTGATATTTAGCAATTTTTTTTTTGTCCATCACAAATCTATTTTGAGTAAATCTAGAAAATGTAATTTCATGATTGAAAAGATTGTGTAACGTCATAATGGCTGGGAATAGAATTTTTTCGTCTATTAAGGAAATTCTTATTTTTTTTATTGTCTATAACTTGGAATTTATTCATATTTTTTTCTCTGTGACTACTGAATAAAATTTGAGTAAAAGGCAGAAATTGTGATTAATTCGTACTAAAATTAAGTATTTTACTGTAACACTGGTGTAGTGTTGTTTAAATTAATGAAATTCATATTATCGATTTTTATTTATAATAAAAAAGAAAAAAAAAAAGAAATGTTCATATTCATTATATATTGTTTATTATTAACAGAAGCAACGGAACAATATTTAATCAATTTAAAAAGAAAATAAAAATTCAAGTCATCGAATTATGCTATTCAAGCGAAAAGCAATTGTTCCTACTATAATAATATAATAAAGAGTATCTGATGATAGCGTATAAGGAATGCTGCCAATGACGATAACTTTTAAGTAAAAAGAAGACAGCAAAATATATAAAAAAAAAAAAATTAAACTTGAACCATAATTTTGTATAATAATATTCGATTCAATTCCTTGATTTATATATTATATCGTGCACTGTATAATTTAAATATATATTTATAACGCACACAAAAAGCGTGTAGTATAGAGGCCAGCTAAATGAAATTTTGATTTTTTGGCACCGCGCGACCATACCGACTAGAGAAGTGCTGCTGCTGCTGCTGTTTTGAATTTCAACTTGTACTTGTACACAGACAATTGATTTTTTTATGTTTTAGTCCTTTTGATGAAGCCAATGAGTTCGCATCCAAATAAATTTTTAATTCATAATAATTTATATTAAGTACCAATATGTACACAATATTACTAGTGTGTAACGAGACGTTATTCAATTAAATTTCAATTTCCTCATGATTCAAATAGTAACCAGAACCTAATTGATTCTTTTGGGTAAGCGGTGATGAGTGTAGTTGTGTGTATTTTTGGTTTATTTTAATGTAAAGTTAGAAGTTTAGTTAATGAGTGATTTTTTGTTTGTTTGTTTGTTATTGTTGTTGTTGTTATTGTTATTCTGATTGTGATTATTGTTTGGTAGTATGTATGTTTTAAGTAAATATGATAAACACTTGAGAGTGTTCCACATTTGCCATTCTACATATATAAATTCGAGACTGAATTCAATATGTTTGTGATTTTTAATTGGTCGTTTTTCTTCATTTAAGTACAACCATCAAGTGTCGGTTAAGTTTGTTTTCTGGGTTATATTGAAATTAAGTTCAATTAAAAATAACTCATTGAAAATCAAATATCATTTAATTAATAATAATTTTAATTGATAGCAGCAATGTGTCCTAAAATCGGTTTTTCTTTCATTTATGTACATATGTAGAGATTTTAATTTTATCTGCAGTATTGCTAGAGCGATATAATAAAGTAGATAATGTAATCAATTAAAAATAATCAAAACTAGAAATCCATTAGTAGGTGATTTATAAATTTTTTTGTGACTGTGATTGGAACTTGAAAGATTACCTTGCAAGTACAGTGAATTATTAAACAATAACCCTAGTGATAATGTCTGAAATGGGATTTCTATACAATCAATTAACATGATTCTTTTAGCGTTCTTAAAGAATTCTTTAAGAACTATTTTTTATTTATTTAAAATAACACTAAACGTGTTCATGGAGGGCTATTAATGGCTATTTATAAAATTCTAGAAGCGTAAGTGCAACTTAATAAACCACCGAAATCTGTTCATTATCGGAAAGGGGAAAGAACAACCAAAGGCTTCACCAGAATAATAGTTGTGTCCGCGTATATTTAAAAATTTTCAAAAATTATTTAAAGATTTTCCTATACAAAATATAAAATTCTCTAGAAGGAGGAGGAAGGACTTAATAGCACTTAAGATTAGCCCAGAACAAAAATGGTTGTCGAACTTCTAAAAGAAAAATTTGATATTTCACTATATATACTTATATACTAGGACAGGGGAAATTACCAAATGGGTTTCTACAGCTCTGGATGAGCTTTGGCGTTCGCTACAAATTGTCTCAATTTCACACATTCCGACGCCACATGGCGCCAGTCGACAATGTTCAGCAATCCTAGCTCACTATGTCTTCTCTTCTTATAAACTCGTTCAGTTTGTGATTGGTTCTTATTTGGTATTCATCGTTACTTATTCGTATGGCTCCGTCCATTCTTTGCGTTATTTTACGCTCATAAATACGAAGGTAGTTTTCGTCTGCGCAGGTCATTGCCCATACACCAAGATTGATCTGATAAGTGTTCTATGCATGACATTTACTTATCCGGGTGTGATTTAAATATATTTCTATAGGCAGGGGAAAAACTTCAGACAAATTCTAATAATTTTGATAAAAATCTATAAATCCATAACACCATCAAATCGATTTAATTTAATTATCACACGAATTATTTTTAATTCATGTTACGACATTTGTAAGCTGTGAAAATATTTAGACATTCCATTTTCCATCATAATATGTTTTCTTTCTTTTTAAAGCCTTTTTAAATCACTCGACTGGTTACATCTTTGGCAATGAATCAAAATAAATATTTTTTAACAATAGCTTATACATACCGATCTCTAATTTAATCTTATTTTAATTCGAGGAATCATCGCACGTCCGGCAGATAATTACCTACATCAAAATAATTGAATGAAATGGATGGATTCTTTATAGCCTTCCCGCCAAAAAAACACCAATACACAAGTCTATTAATAAATTTTGAAAAAATGCATTTCATTCAGTTTCAGTTGTGTATTTTTATTGACGGATTCATTCTGTACAAATTACATACGAAAAATGCACAAACCCGAACGATTTGCATGTGAAATGGCAGAGCGTAATTATTTGTCGCAAATGCGAAATCGTAGCCAAAAAAACAATTCTCTATTTTTAGGACCTAAAATCCCGCTTCTTGGTTTCTTGAATGATTTTATTTTTGGGTTTAGTATCAGAATTAAATATATGATGACGAAGAGGTATTTTATACATATTTTATACATAAATTACATGATGTCGTTTGAGGAATGTTTTTTGAATAATTAATCGGTTTGGTTAATTATGATTATTAGACAATTTAAATTTAAATGTCTATAATTACAATATCGTCGAATTTCTAATTCTAATTTTGATATTCGTTTTTATATCTAATAAATTGTCATTGACATATTAAGAAGTAAACCGCCTCTATACTTTTTCATATCTTTTTTAATGGAATTTTTGATTTAATAATTTCGATCACGATCGAAAAGTTTTTGTAATAATAAAAAGTTTCTCTTTATTTTTCTTTTCTACGCAAATTTGGGTCGTCGCTTGTTTTAAGTTGCGATTTTTGATAAATTTCCAATATTTTTGTTAACTCGAAAAAAGAACTTTGGAAATAAATTTTGAAATAAAATGCTAATAATATTTTTTATTTTAACCATTTTATGATGATTTGCGGAGATACTGCTTTGCAAAAAAAAAATCATCACGGTCACAGTTAACCAATATGAAGAGTCGACTATTAAATTTTCTTAACATGGGGGCATATTTTTTTTTGAATCGTTATGGATGTTATATACGATCAGATATCGTTAGGGGTTACGCTGCGGCTGAAAATCCTATTTACACTACGGGTTAGTCCAAATCTCGTGTCCCGCCAAACACATTGCTACTGCATTAAAAATTTTCATATCACAAAAGTGCAATGAATGTGTGAGGAGGTAAAGATGAGAGGCAGATATTTTAATTTCATATACATACTAACTCCATAACTCCTATTTTTTCACCTTGTTTTTTTTTTGATGATTGAATTATTTGAGACTAAATACCAACTAAAAAGTTAAAAATGTCTCCAAACATTAAGCATGAATTTTGTAAACATCTTTTTCATATTTGGGGTAGATGGTTCGTGTTCCTCTTTCGCTGTAGATCAGCAAGTAACATAATCAAGGGAAAAAAAACTTTTGGAATTCATGGTTGCGTAGTTGTATTCAATTTAGATTTTTTTTTTTTTGTAAAATATTTATTGACACACTTCAACACTGCAGAAATGCAGATGCATTTTTTTTTTGGTTGGCATAAATCCCTGGAAATTAAGGAATCCTCAAAATCAAAGTATTGCATTTTTTTTGGATTTCGCACCAAACAAAGTATGGGAATTAAATTTACTGTACCTACTTAGCTGCAATAAAATACATTGTGACCGATTTTTTATGCGAGCATAGTGCATTAGATAAATGGTTTATATGCCAAGGTTAAGTTAAAGTACATAACTAAAAACCTAAAGGTTACCATTTCTTGGCATCCATGCAATACATTACTCTTTGATATTTATACTCGGGTCTTTGCCAGCTACCATATGTAATGTTTGTATGATTGATATTATAGCGATTATAAAATACCAACAATATTTATATACTAACTAGAAATATTTATTTTATGATTCAATCATTTAATAATTCAATGAATTTTATTAATCTTATTATACAATCTTTTGTTGGTTAATTTAATTATTTTATACAATTCTTAGACAAAAAGTCGTATGGAAATAATAAAATTATATTATTAGGTGTTATACATTTACGAAATGTCTGGAAGATAATGGACAGCTAGCTATTCGATCATAGAAACTCTCTTGAAATATATCTTTGAATCAAAAACCCATTACAATGTACGAATTACCATTTTTTACCCTCCCATATACCATTCGTTTATTACTCGTGACAAAATAGCTTTGGTAATAAACTCCAATCAAGATAATGCCAGTCAAGTATTCGCTATATTTCCGGTATTTTTCCTTAATTATAGTTTTTCCTTTAAATAGTGTAATAATAAATTATATTAGTTCACCGTTAAAACTTTTCTCTACTCATCTGCATAATTTTGTTATAATCATATTATTGAATAGTTAGTTAGGTATCATACTAAAAAACAAAAAATTACGAGCAGTTTTTTTACTTTCTATATACGAGTACATAGGTACTTAGGTAGTATAAGATTTCTTTTCACTTAATAAATCTTAGATTCATTTCCACATTTACCTTTAATTTAATTTATACGTATCGAAGTCTTTAAATTTAAATTATTACCGCAATTTATAGCAGTTACTGTAAATATGACTAGGTCGCTTAGTATTTATTTTAAATTTTTCAGTATTATCGTAATTTAAATAATTTTCTGGCGTTCTATAGTAAATGTGAAATTTTACACAAATTACTTGGAATGTTCACAAATCGATTGAAAACGTTAGGATTATTAATTTTTAGATCAAATCTATGAAATTCTGGAAAAAATAATTTTTTGTTCACATTTTCTCTAACATATCCCCTTAGATTTTCAATAAAATTCCTTAGAAAATTCACATCTCCTAAACCATTGTTTGAAGAACTGTTTTTTTCCAGTTAACTGCTTCAAATATCTTTCAGAAGAAAATAGTTGATCGATCTGCAAATTTTAGGGTAAGGCATTTCGATAGAAAATAGCTTTAATAATATCATGTCAGTAAATTTTTTTTTTAAATATCGGGTGATTGGAGTTTAGCATTAAGGCTACCCAGAAAATAAAGCTGAGGAATGTACGTATCTAGCAATGTATAGATTCTTGAGTCTATCTCGTTTTTTAGTATTTATTTTGAATTTTTCAAATAGAAATTTGATTTTTTGATCGCAATTTTAATCATTCTCTAGGGTTTTATAGTAAATGTTTGGATATAATATGTGAAATTCTACAAAAATGTTCACAAATCGATTCAAAGGTTACGATTATTAATTTTTATTTGATTTGATCTGAAATTCTGAAAAAAAAACATTTCCCAATTTTCGCTTAGATCTTCGATTAAAGTTTCTCAAAAAAATTATATCTTCTAAATTACTGGACCATTGTTCGGACATTTTTTAGCTGCTTTAGAATATTTATCAGAAAAAATAAATATTTGGTCGACCGGTGAACTTTAGGGTGCGGCATTTGAATAGAAAATATTTTTTTTTTAAAAAATTCAAAAACAATGAGATCAATACTGTTAGTTAATTGTAGATATAATCGGAAATTATCGCAAACTAATCCCTCTGTATAATAACTCGCATAGAAATAATAAATTTTGTCTAAGACGCAATGTTATTGGAAGTTTGATAATTAATACATAAAATTATTTAGAACGCAGTACGTGCAAATGATCATAAACTCTATTGAAATACACAGTTTCCGTATAGTATTACACACACATTTGTTTTGATTGTAAATATAAACATTTTTTGTTTTACTACATGTTTACATACATAATACAATAATTTATAATTTTCATAGTCATTTTACAATATTTACTGGAACATCAAACATTGATTTCTATTAGTAGATACATATTTAGTTATACATAGGTAGTATACATATGTATATGATGACTAATTTTCATTTAACCTAATTAGAATTGATTTTTCTTTATGCGGTTACTAAAAGCTTTGCCCCAGTACCTAAAGTATATCAAATATAATGCAATTTTTTCATATTTAGTATATAAATTAAATTATATCTCTTCCAAGAAATACATAAAATAGAAAATTATTTGACGAAATATTTTTAAAAAAAAAGTTTTGTTATAAAAAGCTCTAAGACAATTGAATGATTTATAGTTAAAAATAGTTAAAAGGACTACTTCTCATAAGAATTAAGACATTTTTGTTGTCGTTGTTTTTTTAGAGAAATTTTTTTGCACCGCGTTATGTTATCGATCCGGGAACTCGTTTTTGGTTTATTCTCCAATAATCGAAATATGCAACAAAGTAATTTAAAATAAATTTCTTTCCTGTTAAACATTTTTTTTTCTTTCTTTATTTAGATTAAGATTTTAAATCTTAGTTCCTGTTTTTCGGAAAATTATTATTGGGAAAATAGGAAAAAGTTGAATTACATTTAAATTGTAAAAAAACCCACTGAAAACGTAGAATCTATACTGTCCGTATATATATTATGTCGATATTGTTGTCAGGGTCTTATTTATTATTAATAAATTAAATATCATAGTTTGTACCTACACTACACTATGGACGAAGTCAGTGTGGCGCCGATACATATATAGTTAACCGTATCTAATACAGGGTATAAAAATATCAGATATAGAAATTACATAAAATTAATTGCAGTGTCATAACGGTATGTCGTGGAACTGTTTGGTCTATGAATTAAATGTTCATTTTTTTATTCTCTATCATTTTTGTTTTATTCATTTTTTCCGTAATTCAAATATTTTTCGAGTAAATGATTTTACAAACGCTAGAAATGCCATAAAATTAATTACAGCATCATAAATTTTAGAATTGTGGAATTGTAGAATCTATGAATGAAATCTTTCTTGTTATATTCTCTAGACAGACGGACTTAGAGTTTCGAAATCTGACTTTCCTGCTCAAATAACCAATTTATAAATGAAAGTTTAACATAAAATATAATATGATTCGAACCCTGCTCCCGGATTCTGGTTCTTTATGACTAGAGTCATATGAGTGACTGCCATTTGTTCATAAATGCCACTTATTAACAAATGGCAGTCACTCATATGACTGTAGTCATATAGAACCAGAATCTGGGGGTTGGTCTAATATTTGATTGTGTAGGTACTGTAGATAGAATCTTTTACCGTTTTTTTTTTTGTTATTTTTAAAAAATCTCTTAAAATCAAGGCTCTTTTTTATGCAGTATTATTGGGAGTTGTAGATTCCCCTTCCATATTTCTTATTACATACATATGGTAACATAATTACTAAATATTTTATTTTTTTGACATACAAAATTCCTAATATTAAAAGTTTTCCTTAGTGATTTTTATTATTCCATTATCATTATATTGTTTTTGAACTATTTTATTTGTTTGAATATAATTAATTTTCCATTATATTGAAAGTTTTTCTTTTTTGTTGTTGAAAAATTGGTTATACATATACATTTGATAATATGTATTACGATATCATGCAGTCAGTGTTATACAATATTACATACATGTGTACATTACATACATACATACATACATACATACATACATACATACTAAAAACAAACTTCTCTAATAATTCAATATTCAAATCAATCAATATACATTACATGTACATATATTTTAGCTGTCATTTTAAATAGAAATAAAAACCAAAACAATTTAACTAAAAATGTTTTTCTTGTATATTCACATTATTATAGTGAAATGCCAAAAATTACAATGTACTCGTACGTTATTATTGAAAAGGTTTCCCAATGTGTATGAGAGTGCTCGCGTGTACATTCAATTATTACACAACTACATACATAAACCATTTCTATATATTATTATAAAAAAAAAAAAAAAAAAAAAATCGTACAAACCAAAAATATCCACCCAGAGAGCCAATTATTTTCAAATATTTTCTTTTTTATCGACCTGTGTAAAGTATAATTGTTTTGTTTTGTTTTGTTTTGTACCTACATATGTACCTACTGATACAATAATTTATTTATTATTTTTTTTACATGGTTTAACAATTTACCGTGAATATTATACCCGTTTTGTATATGTGCCGACATAATATATATAACAGTGAATGATAAGAAGCTTTAAAGAAAATCTATTCGCGCGAACTTTGATTTAGTACACCCAACATTTATGTCTACCAACATACGATTTTTTAATTTTCTAATGTGAGAACGTGTACATCAGCGGCAGCCAGATAGTGTGCACGTATGGATGGATGTTGTATAACAAATAGAAAAAGCTTTAATTTATTAACGGATTTAATATTTTTGGATATTTATGTAAGTAGAGAGTATGAATGTATTTGTATATGTATATATGTTGAGAGGTACTATATATTAGTTGAGTATAATAATGTTAAAAAAAAATATTAATAGATTTTGCTATCGATTCGATTCGATTCGATAATTGTAATGCGTGCGTGTTTGTGTGATTTTAATAATAATTTTTTTTTTTTTAAATTATATGTTGGATTGCATATTAAATGATGATGAGAATGTTGGTTTTTCTTCTTTTTTTTTTTTTCTTTCGATTTTTGTGTCTACAAGAGGGCCACTTCGTGTATTTAGAATCAATCGATGGATAGTGTGAGTTTAACACTCAATGAACGCTGGGGTGTTCCCGAAGACTTTGTCCTATCTATACTATGAGTGGTATATTTGTGCGTGATAGGAATTTATTAACATTTTTCTGTTGTCAACTTACCGGAGGGTTTTACTGTGATTCCAAATTATTCAGTTTATTTATTTTAATTTTCCAACAGTAGCTTTGGCTTTGGCCGGACCATTTTGTTCTTAAGTCAGAATTACATTTTGACTTGATCCAATGGATTTTTTTAATTTCACTGTTTTTTTTTTAAATATAAAATAGGAGGCGCAACTTTGATTTTCGAACTTTCATTTTTCCTTGCCTGTCTTGTCTTAATTAAAATATAAAAAAATCTATATTAAAACTTTCTATCCAGAGTAAAAATTAAATTTTCTATATTTCGTGAATGAAGTCAGAATTTTCAGTGAGCGGTGAACGAAAATTTTTTGAAAAAATCACAACCACAGAAAACAAAATTCATTTGAATAGCAGAACATTTTGTCAAACAAGATTTTTTTTTAGCAAAATGGCGCTCTAATTTTTTTTATCCAACTAAGTATTCTTCAGATCTTTCTAAAGTCTGTTCATTTATGCAAATTGAAATCTTATTTTAATTAATAAATCAATTGTTTGGAAATTGAATTGAAGAAAAAAAACCTTGTTAAAACAAGTAAATAACATTTATGTATGGTCATTTTTAACAGTTTTTAACCAAAATATGAATGATTAGAACATTATTTTATGCATAGACTAAAATTTTCCGGATAAAGAAAGCACGTAATATATCATATCACATTATTTGGTTATTCCACTAGTAATATAAATGTCTAGTATATATTGTGTGTGACAATTTATTATTGTTATTTGTGTAAAACTGTGTGTGCAGTAATTGAACAAGTGGACAATAAAAAAAAATTGAAAAAAAAAAAAATGAAAACCAAAGTTTGTTAGTTGCATGAAAATTAGCATTTTCTAAATCTTGTTGTATTTAGAAAATATTATTGTGTCTTAAACGTAAATATTTTCAGGCAACCAGCTAAGCTTCAATATCATCTGTTGTGTTAAAATAACCAGTCAAATGTTATATAGAGACCAAAATATAATGTGGATGATGAGAAAATATAAAAAATAATAGTTAAAATAGTTTTACACTCAGAATTATAGTTTTCTAAGAATTAACTTATGACATGCCATTGTGATAAATTTTGTTAAAAACTAAAAACTAAAAAACTAAAAACCAAAAAAAAAAACAACACCAAATAAAGCTTTATCGATTTGATATACAATTCATATCAAATCAGTACAAAAAATATAAAAAACCGATCAAAATATAGCTAAAAAAAAATAAAAAAATAAAATGTCAGTCAAAAAATAAAATTTTTTCTTAAATGGAAAAACTAACTATCAATGTAACGTCACAGTTTCCTATATAATATCAAAATTTAAACAACAAAAAAGAACAAAAGAATAATGTTGGAATACGATATTGAAAACACAATTAATATTATACGGGAAAATAGCTCAATTGTATGCAATGCTGAAAACCAAATCAAAGAGGATTTACATGGAATTTACATAATCAACGGCACAATGGAGAAAAACAACAATAACTGCAATACCGTAAATACGTTAGCAAGGAAACGATGGAAAATTCTGGCACGTGCTATACAAAAAAATGGAAATAGCAATGTGATCGTTGAGAATGCGGCACCGTCAAATCAACAGGAAGAAGAGGCATCATTGCGACGATTTAAAAGTTTCGATTTAATACAACAAAAACATATGTCATCCGATGAAAAAGAAAATCTCTTTGGCATTTCGGAAAATTGGTTCTCATACAAATTGAAATTGGGCAATGAAGAGTATTTTGTCAATATTCATCATATAAATCGTTCTGTTACAGCCGTCGATCTAATGGGTTTCAATTATACGGGAAATATTTGTATTTGGCCATCCGAGGAGGCTCTGTCAGTCTATGTTCTGTCCGGCATCGAAAAATATCAAAATAAAATGATTCTCGAATTGGGCGGCGGTATGACATGTTTGGCAGGACTTTTAATTGCAAAATATGCGGCACCGCATGCCGTTCATTTGACCGATGGCAATGCACTGTCGGTGGAAAATGTACGAAAAACATGTCGCCTAAATGAAATCAGTGATTGCTATGTGAAATGTTCGGTATTGAAATGGGAATGTGTTACCAATGAAATATCAGCAGAAGGTGGAAAATTTGATTTTATCCTATCGGCTGATTGTTTATTTTTTGATGATGCCCGTACTGCATTGGTGAATACAATGTGGCATTTTTTGTCCGATACTGGTGTGGCATTGGTAATGGCACCCAAACGCGGTACCACATTGGATAATTTTACGGCATGCGCGATGCGCAAAGGATTTATTTGCAAAGTATTTCAGCATTATAATGATAAAATTTGGCAACGACATTTAGAATTGAAACATTCAAATGTCTACGATGAAGATATTCATTATCCGATTTTAATAAAATTGACCAAGTCCATGTAGTGGTTTTATCGATATTTTGAATAAAGAATTAATTAAAGAAAAAAACATTTATACTATAAATAGAGACGAACACATAGAGGTGTATAGCTTTAAAAGAGAATTGTTAACAGTTCGTTTTTTGGCGATGAAATGGTGCAAAGGGTCCAACACTAGAGATTTATTCATTGTAGAGTTGTTATTGATGGTTATTATACATACATACACATATTTCAATTAAACATTTAATATTAGTAACTAAAATTGATGAAACACAGTATTAAATGTAAGTTTAAAAAAAAAATTTAATAAAAATTGTCTAGTCACATCGTTTTTGATAACGAATTTATTAAATTAATTACAAAAAAAAAATTATATGTCGAGCAAATATATTTAAGAGATTCCGAACTCATATTGAAAGAAAAAAAAAATATTTCGAATTTATTAAATTTTTCTTTACTTATTTTTTACTGTGCATTATTTATTAAAACAATCAAATTTCACACTTAATACATTATAGTTCCTACAGTTTCAATACAATACAAATACGTGCAGACCGATTTTTTATATTTTAAAATTATTTTTGAAATTTACATTGTAAATTCTTATGATTTTCTACCAAAAATCTATCGTGAAAAATCAATTTTAACCGGAAACCTTTCAAACAGCGCGTTCATGAATGTGGTCATTAAGCGGGGCCCCATTGAACGATCGCTTTTTCTAAATTATCTGACTTTTTTTTAAAAAAAGTACCCATTGTCAGTGTCAGTGTTCCTTTTGCGTGGTGTTTGTGGTAATTTTTAAAATAGTTTTTGTTCCAAATTCATGAAAAGCGCTGTTTGAACGAACACCAGACCCTGTTCATAGTAAGGTCTCCCTAATTTCGGCTTCAGATTTTTTTCATGATAATTCCAATTATGCTATAGTAATGAAAATAAGATTTAATTAATAATTTTTTTTCTCTCGAATTCTTGGCCTATAAACTGCCAAAATCCACATCAAATATAGGCAGAATTTTTAGTCATGTAATATTTAATAAAAATATCTAATCATTAACAATTTTTTTTTTTTTTAATATAAAAAATCACAACCCAACAAAGATGGTCAATTGGCCATCGATGGTCAATTGGTCATCGATGGTCATGTACACATAAACAAAAATGTTCCACTTTGTAGATAATTTGTAGAAAATAAATAAAAATAAATCATGGTGCTTATGAATACAATGCTCGAAATGTAATAATATTGGACCATTTTTAAAAATTAGATAGAACTTCTTTCTCACTCTCTCTCTCTCTTTCTCTTACACTTTAAATATCTCTATTGTCTTTCCTATCCTATATAAATTTAAAAATTAAAATTCTAACATTTTTTATTAGATTTGAAAATGAAATCTAATTGAAATTTAATATTTTTTAATCTTTAGAAATGTTTCTTTTATTACAAACATATTTGCTCTTAACCGATTATCAAATATGATATTGTTGTTAATATTTCTCACTTTCTTGGTAATGCCGAAGATTACCTATATTTTTTTATTATATTGACCGAATATTAATTAGTAGATATTACAAAAAATTTCAACGTTTTTTTAATTATTCGAAAAATGAATTAAGTTCGATAAGCAACCCGACTCTAAATAATTTGTTTTAATTTTTAAATTCAAGGTAAATTCTTAAAAAAAAAAATGTTGACTTTCAGGTAATTAAAGAAAATTTGCAGATTTTATTGAAAATATTTTCGTAACATTAGTTTAGATAAAAATAATCAAAAAATAAATAAAATCATTCAAATGATAACGGGTTGCAGAAATCAATTTTACAAAAATGTATAATTAAAAAATCACATAATCAAATTCTAGTACATTTTACTAAACACAACCTGTATTTTTCCTCTTTTTTTTTAACGTCATAATTTTTATCATCAACTCCTACAAAGTTTCCAAATTTCCCTTTTCTAGTATAAAATAAAATATAAAAATAATTTTTAAAAATACATATGAAAGAAACAAAAAAAAAAAATATTAAATTGGCTGTGAGTTACTCAAAAATTGCCGAAAAATTGTTGTAGACTACCAAAAATATTATATGAAAAATTAAAAAAAAAAAAAAAAAAAAAAAACAAAAAACAAAAATCAAATATGTATACAGCTAAACCTAGGCTCTTTGAATAAATATGTCATTCCTATAGTAAATAAGAAGTTGTTAGTCAATTGTTACCTATATATGTATAGTATAATGTATATCCCTAAATATGTAATTAATTATATAGTACTTATGATAAATTTAAATGTTAGATTAAAGTAAAACAAAAAAATTCCTTTTATCCCCGTCTCCCAAATTAAAAATTAGTCCAATTAATTCTAATAACTAGTAAATCAATTATATAATAATATTGTTATTTAAAATGAAAGAAATCTCTCAATAAAACTTATATATTTATTAATATAGATGCAAATTTAGTTGAACAATGTTTATTTCAAAAATAAATTGAATTCATGTCGAAAATTGTTTTATTTACGAGTATTTGGGCCTGTTATCATCGTTGACGAGCTCATTGACTGGCACATACATTTTTATAATTATAGAATAAATTTTGTTGGCATGATGACATATAAATGATAATTTCTTCTGTGCTCTGCAGATATGAGATGCGCAGAGTTTTCTAATCGGATTATTAAAATTAATTTTTTTTTTTTAGTTTTTGTTTTCCAATTTTAATTTAAAAACAATTTTTAATTTTTGTCGAAATTTTCAGGGCCGATTACTGGGTATCGAATGATCGGAAATTTTGTGATTTTTGTAAATGCTGGATAGCTGATAATAAGCCGGTTAGTATACGAAATGTTGGAATTCCTTGAAATGACAATTTTTTTTTTGAATAAGGTGCTCTAATGACCAATTTTAAAAATCAAAAATTACAAAATGTCATAATACGAATTTTCATAATTTAAACAATTCAAAGTATTTTTTTTTTTGAAATTTGGTATTTTGAACCTGCCCACGTCCGTTCTAGACAATACAAATATAGAATCTAATCTACCATCCACCTGTTAGAGTGGATCAATTATATTCCAGTAAAAATACCCCAAATCAATAACAATTCCAGAGTATAGCTTTCCATGAAGGTGGTCGAAAGCATAAGCTAAATGTTGCCAAACGGATCACAGAGATTTCCCGAAAAAGTGCCAAAGATGAAAAGAACAAACAAAAAGCGGACATGCAAATTCGTCAAATGGAAGATGCTGCCATGAGAGCATATGCACAGGACATAAGTAATGGTGCCGATATGACATCTCAGGCTATAAATGCATTTAATGCAGCATCCGCACCGGCAGTTGATACAATTGAAACGAATGGTGTTCGACCGGGACCGGCGGCACTTCCATCAAATGCTATCGATCCACTTATGCCACCCATTGATATACTTGAGGAAGAGGAAAAAGCGAAACGTGAACGAATGAAAAGGAAAAATGCTGTTAAATCGTGGACATCCGAAACTGGTAGTGAAGGTTCGATGTGGTGTGAAGCGAAAAGTGATGAAGGTCATACATACTATTGGAATGTAAAAACTGGTGGTAGGCTGAAAATTTCTGTTTGTTTCATTTGTATTTTGATTAATTTATTATTGATATAGATACACGTTGGGAAGCACCAAAAGAAGGATATATGACGTTGGAAGAATACAATCGCATAAATAAAGTAGCTGAAGCACAGCAACAATTAGTTTTACAGAAAGAATCGATGTTTATGCGAGGAAACGCTGATGAAATCGTTGCCAGGTATTTTAACTTAATTTTATTGTCTTCTGGTTTAATAAAGTGTGGAAACAAATTTTACACTTGAATGGTATCGGTATATGTGGCGCAAACTGCAAAGTTTTTTGTAAAAACAATTTAGATCCATTTGCAATGATCAGAGCTGAGAAAGGAAGGAATTGCCGAAATATAAAGCAGAGTAGATCTTGCGGAATATAGGCGTACGTTTTAGTAATGTAAATCAATGTTCCTAGAGATGCCTTGATTTTATTGCATCTGTTTGAAGTACGGTAGGGGTTAAGGACGGACTGTAGGAAAAATACATAGTCTATATTTAAGTATTTAATATGAATCGGGTAAAGAATTCAAAATTCTAGATGTATATGCATATAAATCACTTTCAATTGTCGAGAAAACAGATGCCTAAGTTATTGATTTAAATTTATTTCCTATTCTAGATATCAAAGAGAAAAAATGAAAGGGCTTCGTTCCAAAGCAACCGAAGAAGAAATAAAAAAAGAGGAAGAAGAACAAGACAGTTACCAAGCATATGAAGAACCTGGATGGTCAGCCAAACCATTTGGACAATGGCAAACAGTTGTAGAAAAGTAATTTATGTCTTAAAATATATTTCCGTTTGTAAAAATTTTCTAACATTTCGTCAATAATTGTAGAAAAGAAAAACACATTGACCTCCAATTACCCCAATTTAAACAAGAATACATTTATGTACCTGCCGCTAATACAGCCATCGAACCACCGGTAAAAAGATTCAAAGAGAAAACTGTAACATCATTGGATGATGCAGCCTATGGTGATGTTGATGATTCGTTTAAAAAACGAAAATTTACTGTGAGAAGAAATGCACGTCAAAGATTAGATGTTGATTAGAGAAGTAAGATTTTAGCAATAATAAATTTTGGTTCAAAGAAAATAATCGAATTTGGTGCCAATTTTACCATAGATGGGTCATAATTTCTAACCAACTTATCGGCATAAACCAACCTCGTTTTATATAAACGCAGCTGCTGATTAGTGTACCGGTAGAGTGACAGAACTTTCATTGATAACAATTCTAATAAGATCAACAACGAGTATTTTTTTGTTTGTTTTTGATCCAATTTAAAAGGCTCTTTTTATCCAATTAGAAATGTTAATTCGTTTAAAAAACCATTTGTCTCGTTTGTTTACATTAACTACAAACAATAAACAGACAGTAATCACACGACATATTAACAGTAAAACTGAAAAGTAAGTACTTAAACT
Organism: Platyura marginata; assembly: GCA_026745375.1. Taxonomy (NCBI): domain Eukaryota; kingdom Metazoa; phylum Arthropoda; class Insecta; order Diptera; family Keroplatidae; genus Platyura; species Platyura marginata. Next base: position 24,872 of record JANSTT010004371.1, read on the forward strand.
TAAGCTGATATCATCTTATCTCTCTGTAAATGTAAATTATTATGATGGGACCTTATCTAACTGTGCACTTTTTCTCTCTGCTAACTTCGAACAGAAAAACGTATGACCTTGTGGTGGTCGGTGGCGGTATAGTGGGTACAGCATCGGCACGAGAAATTCTACTTAGACATCGAAATCTTCGCGTTGCCATCATTGAAAAAGAAAAGAAATTGGCTGTTCATCAAAGTGGTCACAATAGTGGTGTCATACATGCGGGCATTTACTACAAACCTGGTTCACTGAAGGCAAAACTATGCGTTGAGGGTCTTTCGTTGTCCTATAAATATTTGGATGAGAAAAAAATTCCATACAAAAAATGCGGAAAACTTATTGTGGCCACCGATTCAATAGAAGTGGCACAATTAATGGTAAGTTTGTTAGGACCGACAATTGTTTTGAGGGTTTTTCTCATAGAGAATATTCTCTTCATTTTAAAGGATCTACATGAACGAGGTCTCAAAAATAATGTGCCCGATCTTCAGCTCATTGATGGCAAACAAATTAAAGACATTGAACCATACTGCAAGGGAGTTAAAGCTTTATGGTCTCCACATACGGGAATTGTAGATTGGGCTGAAGTAACTCGTTCCTATGGCAATGATTTTACAGTAGCCGGTGGTGATATTTATTTAGATTTTGAGGCGAAACGATTCTATGAAACACCAACGAATTCTCAATATCCGATAACTATTTCGGGCAATAAATCGCAAACGATTCAAACAAAATATGTATTGACATGTGGCGGATTACAATCGGATAAATTAGCCGAAAAAACTGGTTCCCCATCTACGCCAAAAATTGTACCATTCCGTGGTGAATATTTACTTTTAGCCGCAGACAAATGTCATTTGATTAGAGGAAATATCTATCCGGTGCCTGATCCTAGATATCCATTTTTGGGTGTACATTTTACACCACGGATGGATGGCAGTGTATGGTTAGGACCAAATGCTGTACTCGCCTTTAAACGTGAAGGATATCGATGGCGTGATATTAATATCGCTGATCTATCGGAAACACTTAGATATTCGGGATTTTTAAAAATGGCCGCCAAAAATGTTTCATTTGGCATCAGTGAGATGACCAAATCGGCATTTATTTCACTTCAGGTGAAAGAGTTACAAAAATATATTCCAAATATTACGGCCAATGATATAAGTCGAGGACCGGCCGGTGTTAGAGCTCAGGCACTTGATGCCGATGGCAATTTGGTGGACGATTTCGTTTTTCATTATGGTAGCGGAAGTGGAGCGGTTGCAAAACAAGTTTTGCACTGTCGAAATGCTCCGTCACCAGGTGCCACCAGTTCGATGGCTATTGCTAAGATGATTGCGGATAAAATTGATAAAGAATTCCATCTGTTGTAATGGTGAATAAATGGGGTATATTTTAATGTTGCAGATTTTAATATAGAATAGCCATTTTTCGTCTAGTTTCTTGCAAAGCTGTGTGATCCTGAGTTGATAAGATACATTTACCAATGGTTTTTATCTGTAACATCTAACTATCTAAATCTTAGACAGGAGAGTGATGGTTACTTATTCTCAAAAGACTTGTTTTAGATGGAACAATAAATTATTCATAAATTTCTTGATAAAAAACACTTAACAATGTACAAACAAACAAAAACTGAATCAAACTAACCTACGCATAAGGATAATTGGAAGTTGTATAAAGTCCATTCTTCAAGTCAAAAATGACAATTCGATCATTGAAGTCCCAAAAGGCTGTCATATGAAAACTCATATTTGTTAGAACTACAATGTACTCCATCAGTGCAAACCAGGTATAGACTAAAATTGATAAGAACAGTAATTAAATAGCGGCTTGCAAATCTTTAGAGAAATAATACTTCCTGGTTCACAGCCACTATTGTGGCGTACGAAAAAATATCCGGCATATATTAAACTAACAACGTTTATAATAAAAAGATTACGTTTCCAGCGTAACGATTTTCGTTCCATGTTGGAAAATTTACTTAAATCTCTTCGGGATAGATATCTATTTACAATGTACGACATCAGCATGTATACTTCGGACGTGGCAACAAAGATGATGAAGCATGATTTGTGAACTTCTAAAATTGAAAAGTTGACTTTTGACATTTTATTGCGTAAAGAAGAACAAACCATAATTCTCTAGAGATGTCCACAAACTCAATCCAATTAATGCCCAATTTTCTACAACATTTAAAATACAGGCTATGTCAGCAATTGGTTGTCGACATCTTCTAATTATACTACGATAGTACTTAAAATACTGATATGCAATCATAAATCTTGGAATAGCTTGAAGTAAGATCGCTGTTTGCCATACAAATCTCTGTGGTTGATAATTTCCGATAGCGGCTGATATGGATGGAAGATAATTTCGTACGCCGCAATGTGTTGCTGTTGATTGCTCAAAGAAATAGAGAATTGACCATAGAACACAAAAAATAAAACCAAAAAATGGTAAAGACACGACGATGACGGCCACTTTGCCAAAAGAGACTTGATAAAGAGATTTAGCACCCAATCGTTCATATTGTGGCAACATATCGCTAATATTGCTACTTAGGAATTGACTAAATAGATTAAGATTAACATTTAAAAGAGTTTTATGTTAATATTTTTTGATTAAATAATATTTTCAGGCTACATTTTTGGTTAAATTAATTTTAGGTAAACAAAAGAAACGTAATTGTGACAACCAAAATGAGTGCGTCTATTCTATAGTTGTACAAACAAACTCTACTAACGAAAAAACGTGAACATTAATTTTTTAAAAATTAAACGGCGATTTACAAATTTACTGTGAAAATTAAAAAGGGACATGTAGATTGTAATAATTAAGGTGCTAGAGCGGGAAAAGCAGTTTATTGGTCGACGTCCTGATGTCAAATAAATAATTTTCTAGGTTATTTTTAAAGTTTTTTTTTTAATAAAGTATTGTGAGAATTGTTATCCGAATAAAAATGTTTAGAAATAATTTGTATTCAATTTGCACCCAGTGCCGAACTTTTGCATTAAAATCAAAAACTCTCAAGAAATTTGCAAAACAAGTACCGCTCCTCACATGCAAACAAAGTAAATTCAATCTGTACCATGAAGATGTTCCTGAAATTGCAAATGCTAAATTTGGCAAAATTCCACTGGCATCATCCGGATGGGAACATCACAAAGCGAAAGGAGATTATTTTACCATACATCGCGTAGATTCGATTATTGATGTCGACCGGAATAACAATCCATTCGATAAGTTGGGTATCGATGAGCAAATCCTTAAGAATATTTCGGATCATTTAAGTATTACGAAAGCCTCGTATATTCAGTATGAAGCTATACCACAAATTATGAGTATGGATCATACGTTGATGGCAGCTGAAACGGGATGTGGTAAAACGTTGGCCTATTTGATTCCAGTGGTACAGCAGATTTTGATGCGGAAGAAGAATGAGATTAGTCGACATTTTAATACTCCACTAGGACTTGTTTTAACGCCAGGAAGGGAATTAGGTAAGTAAATGCTTCAGAATTATTTGCAATAGTCTGCCCGATTTCTATTTCATCCCGTCGTTTTGAACTTAAAATGGATGGTTAGATAGATAGTTTGGGAGATATATATGGTACTAACTCTTAAGTTTGGTCAAAGATGAATCGCCCTTGTTCTCTAGGCGACACGCTCTATAACTTATCAGAAAATCGACTATGTGGCTTGTCTACAACATTCTCACTTTGCATATAAAGTCTCCTCTTTGATGAATACGTTTTGAGCCAAGAGTAACACACCGCTGGTTCTGTACATTCTTTAAGAAGTTATGAACCAGCTTACCTCTCAACCAACTTGGTCTTTCTTAGAGATAGTCTAAATCCACAACATCAGTCCAACTCTATGATATTGAGATATATAGAATAGTTAAAATTGAAATGACCCTGAAATTTACAAATATTTTTTCAAAGCTCAACAAATTGGAGATGTTGCCGAAAAACTCTGCACCAATCTGGGAATTAATGTCAAAGTAATTTTGGGCGGTCAAACCAAACAAAAAATGATGAATCCAACATTTGACGATGTTGATTTACTAATCGGTTCTATGGGAGCTATCAGCAAATTAGTGACGACAAATATTTATCGAATGCAACTGGTACGACATGTGGTTTTGGACGAAGCTGACACACTGCTCGATGATAGTTTTAACGAAAAATTACTCTTTTTTCTTAGAAGGTTTCCGGTAAGTTTCTATGCAGATGATGTAATCATAATGGAATAATTCAATAGTTACTCTACTCAATTTAAAGTTCTACAAAAATCACCTGCAAGACATCAGTGACGGTATCATTGGCACTCAGCTAATATTGGCCTCAGCAACAATGCCAACCAATACAGACGAACTGTTACGTTCAATTGTCGACACCAGTACCGTGCACGAAGTAGTCAGTCCTAATTTGCACCGAATATTGCCAAATGTCTCGCAGACATTTCTTCGACTAAGCAAATCGAGTCGACCGATGCAACTTTTGTCATTGGTCAAAACGGCAATTCTCAACAAGCGACCAGTTATTGTGTTCGGCAATAAATCACCGACCAGTGATTATGTTTCGATATTTCTAAATGATCATGGCATTGAGTGTGTCAATTTAAATGGTGATATGTTGCAAAAAATTCGTGTCGGACAATTTGAGAAATTTCAACATGGCGAAGTTAATGTCCTTTCAACGACAGACATTGGAAGCAGAGGATTAGATACAACCAGAGTAATTTGTGACAAATTTCAGTAAGTGAAAATGATATATAATCGCAATTACAGGCACGACACATAGTCAATTTTGATTTTCCCCTACATATGGCTGACTACATTCATAGAATTGGACGAATTGGACGAATAGGCAGTCACGAAAAATGTGACGTAACAAATTTTGTATCAAGTTTTAGAGAATTTGATTTGGTACACCGAATAGAACATACAGCTAGAACTCTAGGCGTGTTGCCAAATGTCAATGGAAATATTACGAACATTATTCAGAATAAAATACTCGCAGAAGTGAATGCTGAGGCGCGTGAGTTATCGTAGTGTTGATATATTTTTTTAATTTAATAAATATGAGAATCGAAAGTGTTAGAACTTTTAGATATGATAGAGAACTAAAAAGTGCTCGTTAAAAAAAAAATACGGAAAATTTGTTATCAATTTTTAAATCAAAAAGCCTCGTAATACTTATGACATAAACATAATCTGGTCCAGAAGCCTCCTAATACCAAAGAACATAAAATGTCTGGCTAGTGGCTATATTAAGCCTCATGATATAGAGAACATAAAAATTATCTGATTCAAAGTCTCAGTAATACATAAAAACGTTAAAATTAAAAATAATATTGTTCAAAAGGCTCGTAATACAAATAATCTGGTCTTAAGGCCTCAGTGACGTAGCCTCAGGGGGAGCTGGGTGATCACAGAATACCCGATTAAAATATAGGAATTATCATACCATTAATA
>JANSTT010004382.1:0-30373 GCA_026745375.1 Platyura marginata
CATGATATCAAAATTGACCTTTTATAGAAAAAGTAACAAAGTAACAAAAGTAACGTGACACGATTAGGGTTAAACAATACATTAAAAAAGGCTAAATATATTTAAAAATGTAAAATTAAATATGCCCCTAATATTACGTCGTTGATGAGTACACATAAAATTGACGGCAGGGATTTCAGTGGAATATTCAAGAAAAATTGCTCTCTCTTTATGATATCGATGTCATTTCATTTTCTTTTTAAAATCTACGTGCTCTCGTGTGAACATTAAAATAAAATTTTCGTTCCGCCAAACGCATAAAATAGGAGTTTTCCATAGTTAAATTTATTTAAAAAAAATACTAAAATATTTTGTGTTTTCAATTCAAATAATAGAAATTCGAGAAATATGTTGACTGCTGCTCGTTTTGCATCTCGATTGGTAGAGTCCCGTGGAGATATGACGTCGAGGACTTTTTCCACAATATTTAAAAATGTAGGTATAAGAATTGAATTTTCGATATATTTATAAAATAAAACTATAGGAAATTTATATTTTAATGATTTGCACAACTAATCAAAATCAAGAATTTCAATTTTAAACAAAATTTTTGAAAAACAAAAAAGATTGGCCGGTTAGGGAAAATGGCGTAGTTAATATAGAAAAAGCTAATATATAAATTAAATTTCTTTTTTCAATAATACTAAAACTGTGGAGACAATTTTTAATCGTAATCTTCCTTTTCCAGAATGCATCCCCATTGATGACCACATATTGCAACAATATTACAGCCGTACGTCACAAGTAAGTAAAATTTCGTTCAATTTCATCATTATCTTTACGAAGCGTTCAAAGTATTCTATAGAGATAGTAACTATGCTCATAATTAGATATCATTTTTGTTTGAAAAGAATTTTTTTTGTTGATGATATTGTTACATAAGAAATTCAAAATGTATGGTTATGTTCAAATCATATGCAATAAAATTTGGCGATGTTGATTGTACAAGAGACAGTACAAGAGAACAATTTTGCTGAACATAATTCTATTTAGGGCAGTTTAGTATCAAAATTTTAAATTTAATCCAGCTCGTCCTAACCACGATTGCGTACCTAAATTTATCTAATTCATATAATTTTTTAATTATTGCTGTTAAACCTCATGATGTGAATTAAAAATAAATTCCGAATTATTATTCTTAAAATTAAAATAAAACCTTAACTTTGAGCAAGCGTTTATTTAAATTTTTTAACCTTTTGACGAAGGAAAATTAGTTATATCAAGATCGACTTAAATGTTTATAATCTAGATAGAACATAATACACTGGATAGCTTCGTAACCACCTCTGGTATACACTTTTACAAACTTATCGCAACTCTGCCGATTCAATACAAACCTTTTGGGTCAATTTATCATAAATTTAATTCCTTGATTGGTCAGTAGTTAGTCTTCTAAACTACAAAATGTTCAAAACATTTCTTAACAAAATTTGGATTATTTATCCCGTTTGTTTTGTGTAAATACTTCCTCATAAAGTTCAAGTTCACAGGATCATAGGTCATTATTTTGAATTCATTATAGAAAAGTTTTAATCATATCTCATAAGTTAATAAAAGGATCGGTTATCGGGCGTAAGCTGCTTTTTTCCTTCCCATAACCTCTGAGGAGACAACATTCGTATGGAGTTCCTATTTGTTTCTAGGTTCGAGGAGTCTGCTTAAAGCTAAGAGAAATTAATTTTTCGAATCTGTGTAAATATGTATGTATCATAGTATTATAGATAAACTGCCCATAAGAAAAAAAATATGTAGTTACAAATTGTAAGCATAAGTTGAATTACGTCATTACGTCAATAACTTAAAACTCTAAATAATACGGGATATGATCTACTCTCATTACCAGATCGGAAGGTGTTAAAGGTGCTGTTATTGGTATTGATTTGGGAACAACAAATTCATGTGTAGCAATTATGGAAGGAAAACAGGCAAAAGTAATTGAAAATGCTGAAGGTAATAGAACGACACCATCCCATGTGGCATTTACAAAAGATGGCGAGCGTCTTGTTGGTATGCCCGCAAAACGTCAAGCTGTTACAAATTCGGCGAATACATTCTATGCTACAAAACGTTTGATTGGCCGCAAATTTGAAGATGCCGAAGTGAAGAAAGATATGAAAAATTTATCATACAAAATTAGTCGTGCTTCGAATGGTGATGCTTGGGTACAAGGTAGTGATGGCAAAGTTTATTCGCCAAGTCAAATAGGTGCATTTGTTTTAATGAAAATGAAAGAGACAGCCGATGCATATTTAAATACATCGGTGAAAAATGCTGTGGTTACAGTACCCGCTTATTTCAATGATTCTCAGAGACAGGCAACAAAAGATGCTGGACAGATTGCCGGTCTAAATGTTTTGCGTGTTATTAATGAGCCGACTGCAGCTGCATTGGCCTATGGTATGGATAAAACAGAAGATAAAATGTAAGTTTTTTTGTTTGTTCTTTGGCACATGGTTCTTTATTTAATAATTGACTCTTGTTAGTATTGCTGTTTATGACTTGGGTGGTGGAACTTTTGATATTTCCATTCTTGAAATTCAGAAAGGTGTGTTCGAAGTAAAATCAACCAATGGCGACACATTACTCGGTGGTGAAGATTTCGATAATATTTTAGTTAACTATTTGGTTAGTGAATTCAAAAAAGAACAAGGTATTGATATCACCAAAGATCCAATGGCAATGCAACGACTCAAAGAAGCGGCGGAAAAAGCTAAAATTGAACTTTCATCAGCTGTACAAACTGATATTAATTTACCTTACTTAACAATGGACGCCTCTGGACCCAAGCATATGAATTTAAAATTTTCGCGGTCAAAATTGGAAAATTTAGTTGGTGATTTAATAAAACGTACAATTCCACCATGTCAGAAAGCTTTGGTCGATGGAGAAGTATCAAAATCCGATATTGGTGAAGTTTTACTGGTTGGTGGAATGACTAGAATGCCGAAAGTTCAACAAACTGTTCAGGAATTATTTGGCCGTACTCCATCCCGTGCAGTAAATCCCGATGAAGCTGTAGCAATTGGTGCTGCCGTACAAGGTGGTGTTTTAGCTGGTGATGTTACAGACGTTCTTCTACTCGACGTGACACCATTATCGTTAGGTATTGAAACACTTGGCGGTGTATTCACCCGACTTATTACACGAAATACAACCATTCCAACAAAGAAATCGCAAGTATTTTCAACGGCTGCCGATGGTCAAACACAAGTTGAAATAAAAGTTCATCAAGGTGAACGTGAAATGGCCAATGACAATAAGAAGTTAGGTTCATTTACATTGGTTGGTATTCCACCGGCTCCACGTGGCGTACCACAAATCGAAGTTGTATTCGATATTGATGCAAATGGCATTGTACATGTATCGGCACGCGATAAGGGAACTGGCAAAGAACAACAAATAGTCATTCAATCGTCTGGTGGTCTTAGCAAAGATGAAATTGAAAATATGGTTAAAAATGCTGAACAATTTGCACAAGCCGATAAAGTTAAAAGGGATCGTGTAGAGGCTGTTAATCAAGGTGAGAGTATTGTTCATGATACAGAAACCAAAATGGAAGAGTATAAAAGTCAACTACCACAGGAAGAGGTATGTATTTTTAGATTAATGATCGGATATCGAAATCGAAGTTTTAATTCAAAATGTATTTCCAGTGTGACAAATTGCGTGTAGAAATAACAAAAGTACGTGAATTATTAGCCAATAAAGATACAGTTGATCCAGAAGAAGTCAGAAAAGCGACAACCGATTTACAACAAGCATCCTTAAAATTATTCGAAATAGCATATAAAAAGGTAAGTTTTAATATTCGATTAGAACCAATTAAGTTGTTATTGTTTGTGATTGACTGTGGGCAGCAATCATAACTTCCATTTGTTTGTTATGTAAAGGATTTGAGTACAAGTTAAAGAATGTCAATATTCGGTTAGAGCTCACACATAAAAATATTTAATTTATGTATTTCGACTTAAAATTTCACTATAAACTTAATGAATTAATTGTGTGTAGCATTTCGCTACACTTTTTAACAACACCAATCTCGTAATTATTTAATAATAAATCAAAGCTAACCCTAATTTCAAATTCTATAACAAAAATAAACAGTGGTAATTTCATCGGCATATGCATATATTTGTATATTAAAAATGTATTATAAATATTACAACGGTGTGCTAATTTTAATTTTCAACTTACTCCTACTAGTATAAAATCGTTGACTGACCTACTATTTCTCGATATTTCTATAAATTCTTTTAACCTAAATTGCATATTTTGTTATAATACCAATGCAATTATAAACAATTATAAACGACACAAGTGTACGAAAAATTAAAAATTCAGTCAATCTAATTTGATAAATTTGTGATTAGAATTTCTTCGATGTTTGATTTCTGGAAGATTGGAAATTAATTTGAAAAACTTTGTCTCCAGAGCAGATTTTTGCCAGAAGAGAGAAGAAAAAACACCAAAGTTTGCATTTTATGCGATTAAAAAATATCGATAATATCCGCAACATTTATTGGTCCTAATTCCTAAGAATCTCAGACAATCTATGTTCCTACTGAAATATCTAAAACAATCTCTGGGTCAATATCACATGTTATAAGAGACATATCTATCGCTTTTGGTATTTAATTTGTGTTTAGACCACTTGATTGTAGTCATTATTGTGAATAAAATATTTGTAGCGTTAAGATTTGTCTCTGCCGTGCGGTAATTTTTCCTAATCGAAATTCGTAATGCTTATTGTTGTGTTGTTTTTAATTTGACAATTATCGTTTTTCATTAGATGGCTTCCGAACGAGAAGGAGGAGCATCTGGCACACAGCAAACAACAGAAGAACCACCAACAGAACAAAAGAAAGAGGATAAAAATTAACTTGTAAATTACTTACCAATAATGATGAGTGCTGATTTTGTATGTTATAATTTTGTGAAAAGATTTTTTTTTTATTTCTCATTTATGAAATCGAATGACTATAGAGCATTGTAAACTCATTTAAAACAAACCAAGGAAATCGGACACGATTTGTATTATAATAATAATTATTATTATAAAAAAAAATGTAATTTAAAAAAATTACCTTGCATTACATTATAAACACAAAATTCTTTTTAATTTTGTTTATTGCATAAATACGACAAATATGTCAATTCCAGCATTTTGTTTCTAGATTTAGTACCTGATTTGACTAAAATGTTGTCGAAATAAATAAATGGTCTTTTGGCAAGTAGAATTTTTTCCAATTATACGAAACGCCATCGATTAATTTGAAAAAAAAAAACTATTTAATTATTTAAACTTTTCTCTATACACAAAGGACACAGAGGACTTAAATATATAAGACTTAGTTATGTCCAAAAAATAATAATAATAATAAGTATGTATTTCCAGTTTAAAAATAAAATTGAGAAATAATAGGTAGGTTGGTAGGTGTCATTTCTGGATTTCTTATTGGAAGATAAGAGGTTTCAATTCAATAGTCTTAGATCAAGGGATGTAGTAAGACAATTTCGTATATGTACATAATTATGTCAGCATCTCCTATGTAATCTTGGGTAATACCAACTCTACAATTAAATATAAATTTGAAATTATTTTTCTACCATCTTCGATATCATCGTCTAAACCAGGGTTACCCAAACTATTTTGTTCGTAGAACCCTCAGAAAATTTTCCAATGATTGTGGAACTTTTCTTTTAACAATAGCTCCCCCAAATTTCATGACATGAAACAAATATTGTTTTGGTACTTCAAACTTTATTCAGTAAAACCACTTAAAAAAAGGGATGAAACGAGATTGAAATAGGTAAGTAATTATTTATTATAGTATGGTCGGATTTTGGTTTATGGAATGTCGTGGAGTCAAGACTGTTACGTTACGCGGAAACCCAGGGTTTTGCGGAACACACTTTAGGAATCACTGGTCTAAACTAAGAAATTTATGGAGCGCTAATAGGACCAACAAAGCTTTCATAGTAATAATGAAAAATAAACAATTTGTTAATGAAATGTATTTCAATAAATTGGAGAAACTTAAAAGTTTGTCTTTTGTTTTGCATGCATCAATTTCAGTTAAAAATTAACGAGAATTATCCATAAACACTATAGAGAATATTTCAGGTAAATATCTAAAAGATTCATCAATTCGTTTCAGATTCCTTTTTTGTAAAATCGTATTGGTCGAGATATTTCAATGGAAATTGGGATTTAGAAGTTTCAGCAAACGGCCGCTAAAATGGCGTTATCAGTTTTTCGATATTTCCCCTTTTTATGAATTAAAAAAAATATATATATTCAAAACGGTACACCCAGCATCATCTCTGTTGCCACTTATCAATTTCTGATCCGATTTGAAATTTTTTTGAAATTCGTAGGGCGTCGTTTAGCAAAAAAATATTAAAAATTCTGAAAAAATACCAAATCAGATCAGGAGTTCATAAGTGTCAGTAGATAACTCAAGCGATCTTGAAGATCTTTGACTGCATGCAAAACAAAAGACGAATTTTTAAGTTTCTCCAACTTATTGAAATATATTTTTTATTCTTTATTTACGGTTCTGTAGCGCTTTTTAAAAATAAGTTCCAAGATAATTGGAGATTCTCATTAGTCAGTTGATAGTGATATTGATTTCAGTTGGAACCAAAAACCACCGTGAAAGATTAGATATCAACGTGGATGTGATAAAATGTAGAATTTACTTGATCCTTGATCTCGATTTAATGGACGAATAAAACAGAGAAACACTCCCCTATTGACATAGGAAGGTTCATCCCATGTCAGTGACCAATATTGTACATATAAACGATATAAAGTGCAACGATTCCATTACGTCGGGAGGCGCATGACCAGAAGAAAACCAAGAAGGAATGAACAAAACGATTGGAGAAATATCGATTGAAAGCCTCCAGTCACAAATTTTCATTTTATATAAACATAGGAAGTGGTGTATTTTGTGCGGATTGCTTTTTCATCCAAAGAATTTAGTTTTCCAGTGATTGTAGAAATAACTAAAACAGGGAAAAATAAACATTATTTAGGAAGTGATTGCGGAACATATCAGCAACAAGGGAATTTTAGTTCATTATGCTTAAAAATAGAAGTAAATTTGTACTCAAGGTTTACATGTATGTAATGTTACAATGAATTGGCTATAACCGGGGAATAATCATATTATCTATTGCGTAGCAACTTTTTTTTTTTTTTTTTAGATAATTATTTGTTATTGGGTTTTCATTTTTTTTTTTTTTTTTTAATTGTTGGATAAGGTTATCCGCGGTTGTGATCTTGAGAGTTCAAAATTAATAATTATTGATTTTATAATGTGTGCATAATTATTATTTATGGTTGATTATTGTTATGTATTTTTTAGGACGTTCTCTGATATGTAATCAATTAATGAAAGTTTTTATCATAATATTAAAGTACCAAATTATCTTATGTTTTGGGCAATTTAAAGGAATTTATTGCCTAATCAATATTTTCTCTTCACCAGTGTGTTTTTTGAACGAGTTGTTATGAATGAACTATTTGGGGTATGTCTGAGCATGCTCGATATTGTATACTATAAAATGTACAGCACGTGTTTTGTCATATGAGAGAATTTTGATGTGTTAGAAATTACAAGAGTACGAGTGTTGTGAAATTTTGGTATAAAATTTAAACGGAAAATTTAAGATTTTGCAAGTATGAACACGATTACTAGTCGTAATAATTATGATTTTTAAATTTCGAGTCTTTGGCAGTTGGAATAAAGCGGACAATATTCTCAGAAGCTTAGAAGTTTACCTGTGAAATTCAAGGAAAGTTGTAGAATTTGTTTTTAAAAATCTACGAATACAATTTTGCATTTTTTATAGATTTTATTCAATGTCTATGCCTAAGAAAAGTCCAAATTATTTTTTCACGAAATGGAAGTCATTAATACCTACAACTGATTAATTAATCAGGCGAATTGTTTTAAAGCGTTTTATTTGAATCCATAAGAATTTTTACTGCTTTACTTTTAATAATTATTCGGCCGGTCAGAATAATGCAGAAGATTATTTATTAAATTTTGACGGAGGGAATTGAATTGGTATAAGTTTCTAATCTGTTTCCATAGAAAATGTTCAATATCTTCGGATTACTTTTCCTTGACAATCTAAACATCAAGTCCATACACAATAAGTTTCTAATACAATACAATTTTTCCAGCAAATATAGATAGAAATAAATTTGATAAATTTTAGTTCAATAATTATGATTTCTTCCAGCTCTTTAAACCAATGTAAATGAATACATAACATTATGACAACCCCAAAACCAACAGTCCAGTCTGGAACTCATGTGCTAGCAGTTTCATGTCGTATGTTAAGATCTCCATCGCATGAAAGTGTTACTACAGATTTATCATTATTTTCGGTTTCCTCTTTAGCGTCGGATGCCTTTGGAAAGCACAGACTATTTACATTTAAAGAACATCGTGGCCCAAGCCCAAATCCCGACTTAAAAGAATTGCATGCAAACAGGTTTGAGATCGAATTACGTACTTAATTCGTATAATATTCATTTTTCTTTTTATTCTTTTGCCCGTTTTAGACCGACTGATATTCCAGAAGTAATGTGGTTCGAAGAAGGAAATGATCTAATTCGCAGCTGTGCAGCGCTATCATCAGCCTTAGGCATGCAAAGAAGTTTCAGTACCAGTGACATAACACAACTACCATGTCCCGAACAACAGGCAAATCAATTACGTCAAGCCGTCTCAGAGTTAGCATTGAATTCCCTCCAACGATGCGGTTATATGTTGGATAATCCACGTTTAGAACATGCATCCCGTTCATGTTCGACATGGGTGGCGGTTGGTGAATTGGCATCAACATCCCAATTACCATCGCCCCATGGTGGACCGGCAAATCCACCACAACTCAGCACAAATACACCGCCACCACCGGCATTTACAGCTGCCGATCTTATACGATCGGTTAATAAAAAAGTTCGTCAAAATTATATACGCAGAAGACTGTTAACGACTTATAGAGCCATCGAGAGACTTTCCCAAAGTGAATTCAATTTAGATCGTCTAGAAGCGGCTGCGGTTGCGGCCACAGTAAATAGTGGACCCGGTCCAACTGAACTGGTAGTACCGACTAATACAAATGATGACGCAAATGCTACACCTACAACATCGACAACGAAAAAACCAACAAATCCAGCGTTAATGAACTGTCCACAGCTCAAGAAGAAAATTTCAATGAATATTAATAAAAATTTAACGATACAGGACATTGAAAAGGAACGCGGCAAACCCTTGTCCAAGTATGATCGCAATATGATGATATTCAATTGGCTTCATACGTTGGATGAAGTATCACCAGTCGAGGATATGCCTTAGGGGAATAAGTTCTATTTGTGTTTTTTGCCAGTTATAAATTATTAAGAGACAAACTATTTTATATACGTCGCTGCAGTCTGCAATATAAGCGCGCTATTATTGAAAAAAAGAAATACTTTTAAAAGAGATTAGGTACGTACTCTAGCTTTGTCTTGTTATCAAATATAATAATGTTTAAGCTAAAAAAAAAAAAATATGTGTTAAAAAATGGTATAATTAACAATGCTTCCAATAAAAGTTTTGTTTAAAAATATGACGTATTGTTTGAGGTTCGTGTTTCATTTATGATTACTTTACCTTATTTTAAAAATTCGCTCTTTTGCAATGAATTATGACGACTTCTTTGTCTAAAACATCGGTTATAATATAAAGGCTTTACTACAGCACTTTAGTTCAGATAAAAATTGATCTCTCAGTTTAATTGAGCCCATACCATCACGACTCCGATTCACTTAATAATAGATCAATGCAGTTTTAAACTTTAAAACGAATTCATTCTCTATTTAACTGTTGATACTGTCTCTTCTACATACGCTTTATAAAATAAAATTTGTTTTATTACTTTAGATATAGTAATTGTATTATGTAAGCTAAACGGACATAATATTCATAATAAAAAAAATCTTTGTAGATTCCAAATTGTACCATTTTTAAAATCGCAAATTTTTGAATGATAGATTTGAGTAAACAATGAAATCAAGGCATTAATTAATTAAATTTAAAATCGATTATTAAAAGCCCTGCTGATACTGTTTAGAATCCATTTTTGATTGCATTACTTCTAGTTGCCGTTTGGCTTCACATTGTGGAAAATTGTTCATATCATAGTATTGTGGAGCGATTTTTAGTAACCATTCGGCTGAAATATTAGGAAAAATAAAAATTAATTGATAATAAATTTATTTTTTTCAAAACTTACGTTTGCAATCAGTTACAGTGCGAATGTAATTTTTTGTTGTCAGAACGAATTCATTATAAAGAACCCAATCCGGTTTATGATCCAAGCATGTGGATGGATGTAATTGTACTACTTGATTATCTTTTATTGTCAGATAGTGTCCAGTTCGTTCCAAATGAGCAACCTAGAGAAATAAACATTGAAATTGAGTAAGAGATATTGTTTACATTATTATTTTTTGTTTTTGCTCATGTGGAGAGCATTTTCACAAAGATTGGGCTACGATATTATTAGCTAACACATCTCAAATGTTCCAAAGCAAAGTTCCAAACATATTAAATGTTTTTCAAATTGTCTATCATTGAAATGATTTATTTACTTACCTGCATAAAGAACCCTTGTACCAATGCTTTTCGTATATTGATGTAATAATCTTTTGCTGTAAAATCGGTGCTAGTTCGCTTCAAATTAAACCGATCCATAATTCGCGAAAGTTGTTGTCTAACATTATCGGCCTGTTTGAGCGATCTATAATTGACGAAGTTCTCATAGCACCAGTTTGTATCTTCGTTGCCTTTAAAATAAGAATTAATTTAAATGATAATTTTGATATAAATTGAAAATTTAAAAATCAACCAAAAAACTTACTCTGTTTGAATGCATGATAAACATTTAGTAGTGTCAAGTGGTCACCATCGATATGAGCAAATCTCATTTTGGCTTCATCCGCTGCTTTCTTCACGTCGTTCGGCCGCACAAAGCACTGAGGTACTAAACAATTTTTTGGGCACAGCACGTCCCACAAATATAGTTGTCTATTTTTTTTAAACCTAGGGCTATTGTTTTATTAGTTCATATGCGATTTTAAAATTGCTTTCAATTTCAAGCACGCTCTCGGTTAGTCTGTCTATTTATTTATTTAATTTTTTTTTTTTTTGTGTAAAGTTCATAATTTACAACAAAGCAAACAAAACTTGGTCTCAAATTGTCTTTTATGTAAACGTTTGTGTAAAATCGCATATGAATTATAAATATGTGTGATATTCAAGTTTTTTTTTTGTGTGCAACTTATTTTAGAACAAATTTGCCGGCTAGAATTGTTTGACAGATAATAAATTTTTAATACCTTTCACCACTTACTTAGGTGATGGTAATATTTTCGCAATCAATTTCTTGACTAGATATTTACGAAAAGATTGGATTTTTAATATTACTGATTAATTTAACACAATAAAGAACTGTTACCGATACCACATAACGGTTGCGAATTCTAACTTGCATAACAAATAGAGTGGATTGTAATACATATATGATTTCCAATTATCACTTCCAAACATCTCGTCAGATCTGCAGATGAGATAGATCAGTTGATGCATGGAATTATGAAATTTCATCAGGTCTATTTTAAATAGATTTCATTGCATAGTTGCGATGCATTAAAAATGCTTGATAAATGAACTAAAAATAATGTCTAATATCAAGACAAATCTTGATATGTCAATACCGAAAAATTCTAGTTCAAAAGTTTTTTGCTCGTTAGTCTCTATCATGACCGTGTAATTGTTTACTGTTTTTCGTTTTATTTAATCATTTATTATTTGCCCAACCCTGAGACATTTTTATCAATATTTCGCAGAATAATTAATAAAACATCGATACCGAAATAAGTAAAATAAAATGTTTCTATGTAAATTTCGTAAAAAGATCGTATTTCGAACTATTTGTATTAAATTGATAATTTTCAATTGAAATATAGTAAACAATAATAAAGATATTTTTTCAATAATAGTCCGGCAAATAATGTTCTTTGAATCATTTCTAGAGCCTCTATTTTATGTGTTTATGTTTTCTTAAACTTTAGCATAAAAACTATAGAGGCATTGTGTGAAAAATAAATCTCAAATAATAACAAAAGCAAAACAAAATACTATTTTAAAATAAAAATTAATAAAAGAAAACAAAAAAAATCTATAGCTATTTTTCTCACCCGACAACATTGCTGTGATTGATAGAATTTCATTTGAACAATTATGATTGCAACTAGCGATCAACATTTTAGCCAGCTGTGGGTCTAATGGAAATTCAGCCATAACAGCGCCCAAATCCGTTAAATTACCATCATCATCTAATGCCGCCAAATAATTTAACAATTCCAGAGCTCTCATTAAAGTCTCAGGTGCTGGTGGATCCATAAAATCAAAATGAACCAAATCATCGATTCCCAATTTTTTTAATTGTAGAACAACCGTACCTACACAATATTAAGTAATTTTTATAATCAGTCTATTACATTAAAGAAAGAAAATCCGCTAAATTACCCAAGTTAGACCGTAAAATTTCCGGATAAGTATTTTCTTGCATTTCAGTTTTATACGCTTTTTCGGTGTATAGCCTAAAACATTTACCCGGTCTTGTACGACCGGCACGACCAGCCCGCTGCTGTGCCGAAGCTTTACTAATTGGTGATACCAATAAACTTTCCACTCGTATTCTCGGATTGTAGACTTTTTGTTTGGCAAAACCAGGATCAATGACAAACACAACACCATCAATGGTCAACGAAGTTTCTGCAATATTAGTTGAAACAACCACTTTTCGACCAATAGCACCATTCAGTTTATTTGGTGGTGGTGGCTCGAAGATTCTTTGTTGTAAATTAGGTGGTAACGTTGAATATAATGGAATACATTTTAATTCGCCAACTTCTGGTCCTAAATTGTCAATTTCTCTTTTGATGCGTTTGCATGCTTCCTCGATTTCCTCTTGTCCCGTCAAAAACATAAGTATATCACCTTCGATTTCTTCGCACATATGAATTTGAATAACCGTTCGAATAGCTGCTTCGAGATAATCACGTTCTGGTTCTGGCGTGTAAAATATTTCAACTGGATGTGTTCGACCAGGTACATTCATTAACGGTGCATTATCGAAATACTGTTGAAATTTGCCAGCATCTAATGTGGCTGACATTACTACTAATTTTAAATCGTTTCGTTGACGAATTACTTCTTTTAGTACACCCATCAGAATATCAGTGGCTAATGTACGTTCATGAGCCTCATCAAGTAATATTACTTGATATGCTTCAAGCATTGGATCACTCATAGCTTCCCTTAGTAACATACCATCGGTCATATATTTCAATACCGTTTTTGGTGATGAACAATCTTCAAAACGAATACTGTAACCAACTTCTTGGCCAAGTGCTACATCCATTTCTTCAGATACACGTTGGGCGACGGACATTGCGGCTACTCGACGTGGTTGTGTACAAGAAACACCTTTATTTCCAATGGTCGCTGCATATTCAACACACCATTGAGGAATTTGTGTTGTTTTACCGGAACCAGTTTCACCAACTAAGACGATACATTGATTTTCGGCCAATAATCGCATAAAATCGGCACGATATTCAAATACTGGCAGAGTTATTCGTTTTCGATATAATGTGTGATATTTTTGCGAATATAATACTCCTGTATATGGATTATTTGTATTTGTTCTAGTTGTTGGTGTAACAGTAGCAACGGCTGTTGATGTTGATCCACTGTCCACAGGTATGCCTTTTTCTTCCCTAAAATATTAATATTAATATTAATTAAATAAAAAATATTAACGTAAAAATTTCTTATTTTTTCATTTCATCTGAATGAGTTGAATAGTTATGACTTGACTGTGAGATGTGCACTACTTATTTGACAATGTGATTACTTTTATACTACTCCTCACATACATTTTTTTTCTATGTTATGTGTCGAATTGTAAGATTGAGTTCTTGGAGTAGAGGAAAGCTCAATTTTATTTGTAACAATTTTATATTAGAGTAGAATTGATTTACCCAATAAAAAAGCATCAATAAGAAATCTAAATAACGTTCCCATAACATTTTTACTGTTTTCTATTGATAAATGTTTTTTATTCCTTCATAGGTAGTGTTAAATATTTTTGGAAAAAAATTGTTTCTTAAATCAGCAATTTATTCAGAATGTATCATATGGTTTAAGAATATCAGAAGTTCTAACAATAAAACGATAAGAATTAATTAAGCAGCTCTTTTTAAGAATATCATTTACTATTATATAAGAATAAGACGTACAATCAGAGAAGATTTAAATTGAGAGTAAGTACCTATGAAAACTACAATTGATTATTAATATCAGACTCAATGTCAATAATAATTATAGTAAAGACATTGAGTCCAAGCACATATCTAGATCTCAAGAGTGCTTTAAGTTTCACCTACAGCTACTAAGAGTGGTATTTGCAACAATATTGCGTTCAATATACAACTAAGTAATAAGGTAAAAAGTTGTTATAAGTGTTTTTATGCTGACTTGCATAGAATACACTGATCCTGATATGCTTTAAATTACCAGTTTTTAAGATAATAAAGTGAACAAGAAATTATATTTTTCTCTAGATTTATCTCTAATAATGGCATCTGGCGACATTTGGAAGTTCAATGAACGATCCATTTTAGCGTCTAGACATGGCGACAAAACCGACATGTAATGAGCCCAAGTTTCACCAATTTCATTTGATTAATTACGTAAACGTTTTGAAACATTTAATAGGAAATTATTGTGGGATATTTTTAGAAAATTTTACGAGAGATTTTATTATTATTTAGGTTTTAGGTATTTAACAATTTATTTAAAAATTAAATTCTTGAAATAGCCAGACAATAAAATTGTGCAAAAATATACCAAATGAAAATTAAAATTCTTTCATTTGTGAATAACAATAGATGACCAATAGTAAACGTTTTTCATACAACTCTAAACGTTTGAAAATACCTATGTTGTAATTTTTAACAAATTTTTTTTTATAAATTAATGAGTAGTTTTTAGATACCGCCATATTGTTACCATTGATTTTTCTACAAAAAAAAAACGTACCTTCGCTTTTTGATAAAGGGATCCATCACTTCAATTCTCCGTTTTGACATTGGTGAAAATATTTCAAGACAAAATTGTGATTTTATTTATTATCTGTACCAAATAACCCGAAATTAACACAATTAAATCGATAAAACGTGGAAAGAAGTAAAAAATGATGAAAAAAGACGACCGCTTGGAATGCGCTTACAATTTTTTTTCACCATAAAATTTGACATTCAAATAGTGTTGCCACCACTTGAGAGTGTTTAACAACTTTTCACCACGAGGCCGTATTCAAAATCTTACTGATCGAGTTAAACTATTTTATGATTTTTTTTCTCTCTCTAATTGCAAAATTTTCTTATATGCAATTTCATCGTCAATTGGTGTTGTCCTTGTTTATAATGCAACGAGGGGATGTATCGAGTTGCCACAAAATTTTATTCGTATGCAGTTTTTCAAAACGCATAAAAAAATCGAGTTTTTTTACAAATTCAGAACGCGTTGCGCTAGACTTGAATTTTTTTTTTTTTTATAATTAAATATTGTTATTTGCAATCCATAAACCTGTATTACCTCAAATTCACTGTTATGTTATGTTAGCAAGACTTGCATTCGGCATTGCATTTGATACCCCAAATACTCCATATAACTATTTATATAGAAAAGAAATTAAACATTTAAACAGAGTCGTATCCTAATTTTTTTTATAAATTGTACAATTTAATTTTTTTGAGTATTTGGTTCTAATCAGGTGGTGGATTTTATTTACAAATTTACTGTTAAATCAAGGGCTAGGGGGGTCAAAGAGGATCAAGTCAAGTGACTCATAATCTAAAAGAAAATATAATTTCAATTATTAGGGGGAGGTGTTTATAATAACATGTATTGTATCCTTTAATTAAAATGTATTATATTTATCTTTTCATCTACATTTCATTTTAGAATCGTACTTATTACTTATTTTATTTATTTTAACACTTTCTCAGCGTTATAAAGTACGAAAAAAGTTTGCTGTCTGTGCACACTTACACTAAGTTTTGAATGTTATACTGTTTGACAATGATAAAAAAACAATGCCAAATTATTAAAAATAAATAATTCCAACAATATTGTGACAAAATTCAATAAAACAAAAAAAAAATAATAATTAAAATAACAATAAAAAAAATTTGCAAAGTACATTTTATTTTAGTTTTAATGTAAAATACTTTAATTTTAAATTTAATTATTGCTTAGATGTGGATGATGGATCTGCAGCTACATTACCATAAGCTTGGGCATACTGAGACCAATTTTGCCAATCTTGCTGATTACTACCATGTTGTTGCTAAAAATAATGGACAACAGATTAACTTACGCATTAAGTGACTTCGGAATTTGTTATACCATTGGTGGTTGTTGGTGTTGTAGTGATTGTGGTGCTATTGGTTGCTGTTGGTGATGGTGTTGTGGTGGTGGTTGTTGATGTTGCCAATTTGCCCATTGTTGCTGTGCATAATTAGGACCCGGTTTCCATGTTGCAACATTTTGTTCTTGCCATTGAAGCCAGTTTTGTTGTTGTTGTGGTGTGTAATCGTTCCACCCTTATCATATAAGAACAAAAACAATTACCATTATAATTAAAATTAATATAATTTAAGAAATAAGTAGATGTCTCACCTAGAGGTACTAATCTTATTTAAAAAAAAAAAATTATTAAAAATGCCTACCTGGCTGTTGATAGTAATTATTCCAATTATTAGCATTAGGTCCGACCACATTCGGATTCCAATGTCCTTGAGTAGGTCCTTCATTTTTTGTAATTGGAAATTTCTATGAAAATCAAATCGCAATATTATTTCTATTTCAATTAGTAAAAAAGACAATTATCTAACATCTACCTTAGCTGGTACATTTCGTGACGGCTTTATATCATCCTTTTCTCTTTTTGGCACCCCGCGACTATTACTGCGTTTATCTCCTCCATGGCTGTCGCGGTTGCCTTGCCGAAAATCCCGTTCATTACGATGATTTCCGCCACCACTTCCACCTCGACGATCATTGCGACGATCCCGATCATTGCCGAAATCACGCCGGTTACCAGCGCCACCGCCACCACTACCGCCGCCAATTGGTCGACGATATCCACGATCACCAAATCGGTCACCTCCACGATTATTGTCCATCCAATTGCGACCATTATTCACATTTCCTTGCCAACGATCGAAATTGTCGCCGCCCCCACGCCAATGTGGTTGTGGTGGACGCCAGGATTCACGGCCATCACGCCTGTCACCACCTCCTCGATTCCAATTAGGACGACGATCTCTGTAGCGATCTCTATCCCGGTTGTCTGTTAGCAAATTAAAAATTCATAAAAATTCGAAGTCTACAACGAATTGTATGGACTAAATTACCTCCTCCATCTCGTCTTCGTCTATCATAATCTCTTGAGCGATTATCGCGACCACCCTGATGATGTGAGCTTGGTGGTGGTAGCGCTTTTTTACCTTGCTCATTGTACTCCAGAATTTTTTTATCGGCCTCTTCACCCTCTAAATCGGTATAGATAATTTCGTTGAACCAGCAATCGGCCGATGGCAATGACAAATTTGCTGAAAAATGTCGCCAACAAAAATTTTAGATCCGTCAAAATAAACAAAAAAACTAAATCCACAAAATGCTAATAAAGTTCCCTTCTTACATACATGGCATGGATCTTAATTGATCAAAAAACAGGAACTTCATCGCAGTTGTTCGGTCCAATTTAACGATTTCGTAAATATAATAAAAAATTAAAACATGCATAATAAAAAAAAGCTACTAAATAATAATAACACAAATAATGTACCAAGGTTAAGCCCATTTATACATAAAAATGTTCATATTTGTTATTGTACTTTTGTTTAAAATTTTTAAATTTTCGTTTAAATAACTAAAATTTACCTTTCATCTCGTTTATCTCATGTTCAGATACATCCCTGCCCGCATCTTTTCCTTCAGCTTCAATTTTTTTCTCATTGCGCCGTTTTAGTTCCTCGTCATCGGGTAAAATAATAACGGCAATACGTTTGAAGTCGCCGAAACCTCTCATTTTACGTCTTTGTGCGGACGCGAATACATTTGTCTATAGTTGCCAAAATCAATCAAATAACGGAATTGTTGTTAAATCATGTGATTTTCATTTTGTGTTTTTTTTTATATTTATAATAAACTTTTGTCTTAAACTTTCCGTTGTTTTTACTTAAAAACTAACTTAATCTATGTTACCTGAGATAGTCCACATAATCCTATCCATCATATAGCAAAACAAAACATTTTTTTATTTTTTTTTTTTGAAAAACTATCATTGCTCCAGTTATTTCCATCATAATTAATTGGTCAATCCGTTAAATAAAATTTATTTCTTATGGGTGTGGGGAATGTTCGTCCCACAAAATATCTCCAAAATTTTTTTTTAAATTCTTATATATACAAATACAATCAATTTGTACGTTTTCTATGCATGTGTATGTGTGTGCGTGTTGCTCTTTTGTTTCATAATACATTCTTTGACGCAGTCCAATAATTGTTTGCTCAAAAATTCACTTCTGACAAATACTAATTTTTAATACTTACCAGACTTCTGGATATTATCATTTTACATGCAATAAATGATAGTACATACTTAAACGTAAACCTTTAACCATTTAATAATAAAAAAAAAAAAATTGTTACAAACCTGTGATGTGGGTTCTTACAAATCTAATTTACCGTTTGTTTTAAGTATTTTTATGTGTAAAGTTTTTTTTTTGTTCGTTTATAATTACCTCGGTTTATTATTACGGCCAGTGCACACGATTCTGGAACACCCCAGAGATGTATACAAAAACAAATTTGTACTTACTTATATTAATTTTTTAAAAATGATTTAAAATAATAATTTAAAAAAAAACAATTAATTGTTACATTTACATTATTATTAGAAACAAACAAGATATAACTACGTATGTCTCTTCACATTTTATTAATTTAAATTTTGAGATGTTCATATTCATTATGGGTTCTAGAACCAACAGATAAATTGCAAATAAGTAAAACAGTGTTGTTAAATAAATAATTTTGTTTTCCATCCCAACCATGTTAATTATCAAATCGAATACGTGCTTTCTTGTCGTGTAAATAGGTACCGATGGAATGCGACAATTCGAACAAGTTCTTAATAATTTCCACCTTTTTGGTAAAAGCCCTATTGAATAATTGGTGTACTTCCTGATTTTCTCATTACAATGTTTTTACCAGTAAACATAAATTTGGTGTTCTACCGACGTTCGTTTTGCGTCCGACTGCCGATTTAAAATAAAAAATCAAGGGCGAACAGGCAATCAAGAAAATAATAAGAATAGTCTCAATTTAAATATGAATTATTAAAATTCGGCACTTAATTGCCTTCATTAAAATGTTGTTAAAATTTAAAATAAATATTTGTTTCTAATAATGTATAAGTGTAGTAGCTTCTCAAATTGCTCATAAATTCGTTTGTTGACAAAAATTACATATTTTTAATAAGACCATGAATATCCAAAACAAAATTAAATTAATTTGAATTTTAAGCAATTTGAATCGACTGCATTTAGTGTAAAAAAAAAAATTAAAAATTTCTTATTCTCTATGTAATCTGTAGTAATCCACATTACCCATGTTTCCATATTAGTTATTTTTCATGTAAATTGTACATTTTTGGTAATGTATAGTTGGTCATTATGAAACAGAGCTCCTATTTGACATATTATATGCTGATCAAAAAATTTGTGTTTGTCGATTGATGTAATTTTTTTTATAAAACATAGTTTATTGGAATTGTCCATGGATCAGCGCATTTGTTTGTTCAAACGGCTATATATAAATTTTGTATCGTCCAAATTCAGATTAATTTCCAAAAAAAAACATTCGTTTCTCTTCTTTTCTTGCTTGATGTTCAAACGTTCAATCCAATTGCTTATCAACTAATACTTAATGCTAAACCAAAATCATTAACGTTAAATCTATGGGTATACTGACCTGATCTATTATATAATTTCTGCGACGTTTAACGGCAATGTCTTGTATGATGTTTACACTGCGAATGCATAAATCAACAAATTTCTCCCATCTACCACCATAATGCTTCCTCTTAGGTTCTCCAAATATCTACACATAGAAATATTATCTTAAAAATACATTTAAACAAATAGAATAATAAAATTTTCCACACATACCTTCATTTTGTCCAAAAGTGCTTGAAGTCCTAGTATGTTATAGTGTTTATCAACATTTTCTTTAGCATGATTGATGGCCCAATGAGTTTTTCCAACCCCTGGTAATCCAATTAATAAAATCACTTCACATTCTTGACGTGTTTCTGGGCGAATCAATCCAGGTATGAGATTTTCTGGCGTTACTTTGCCAATAAGTACATAATCTGGTAATAAACTCTTGTTTGGAATTATCGCAACGGATTCACTTGTTGATTTATCTTCTCTCATTTCAACCTCTTTCGGTTCTTCTTCATTTACTTTACTTTCGTCACTTTCGGATTTTTCCATTACAACATCTTCAGTTTTATCATCTTCATCTGTTTTCTTGGAATCCTCAACAATAGTTAGCTCTTTTTCAACTTCCTCAGATTTGTCTCCATCGTCCTGTTTATCACCGCTCTTAACTTCAGTAATGTCCTTACTTTCTACTGAAATCCTCTCTTTGTTTTCTTCGTCACTTTTTTGTTTGTTTTCTATAACAATCTTGTCCTGCTTTTCTTCATCATCTTTCTCTTTCTTTTCTTCGTCTTTCACATCTTTCTGTTCTTCGTCATTAATTTCTTTCTTTTCTTCGTCACTCTTCTCACCCTTTTCATCGTCACATTTTTCTTTATCTTCTTCCACCTTCTCCTTATTGGCATCAGCATTCATATCAACATCCCTATTATCCTCTGTTTTCGCTTCTTCACTGGATTTCTCTTTTTTATTGTCATCCTTCGATCTATTATCTCTGCTGCCGCGGCTACTTCTATCACGTCTACTGTCCCGTCTACTATCGCGTCGATCATCTTTTCTAGATTTTGATTTAACATCATCCAGCAGCAATTTATCCAACTGTCCAAAATTTACTTTGAATGCTAAATTCTTTGTCAAAATATGTGGATACAGTGCTTCATCGCCAAGTTCCGATTTATCAAATTCAAATGCAACGCCCTGATGTTCACCATTAACTGTATACTCAATTTTACATGGTGTACTATCCAAATCCAAATAAACACCAATAACATCACCTCTGGAACCAAACTTACAGCCATAATCGACGAATTCATTTTTCGTTGATTTTTTTCCACTTCCACCATACGCAAATGACAGATCACTTTCTCCCAATTGAAGATCTGAATTTTTAGTCGACCAACCACAACGTATGTCAAAGCAATTTTTCTCATAAACAGGTATGTTAATACGATTCTGATCATTTATTTGTATTTCGTAGGCAACTTTGCCTTCTTTGACGCCATGCGTAGCACGGACACCAGCCCAAGCATAAGCAAGTGTACCTTCAGAAATTGGTCGAGCCGAATAGAATTCCGAAGAATTAACTTTTAGATTTAAATCGGAATCGAACCAACTCAACAGTACAGTAGATCCATCAATATCGGGTTCGTCTTCATCATTTGTAAAATCATCTATGTTCTGAGCAGGTGATGGTCGTCTATTCAAACGTTTTGGTGGAGGTGATTGTGTCCTTGAACGTGACCGTTTACGTTTTCGATCTTTCTTATCAGCATCACGTTGTTCATCAGTTTTGTCTTTTCTATCAGAATCATCGTCCAATTTAGTAGAGTCATCTTTTTCAGTTGATTTATTCTGTTCCTCATCTACTTCCATATTTTCGTCAGTTCCGTCTTTTTCTTTTAATTCAGCAACTTTTTCGTCCGCTACCATAGTTTCATCGTCACCAATTTCATCTGCTACTTTCTCTTTCTTTTCAACAGATCCATCGATTTCTTCTGTTTCATTTTCCTGATTTTGATGTTTCTTCGGTGTTTTAGGTGAATGTTCATCAGATTTTGCAGAAGGTTTTTTCGGTGTCAGGTTATCCTGTTTCGATTGCTCAATATTCTCTTCTATCTTCGCGCTGGATTTATTTTGTTCCATTTTTGGCGATTCTTTCTTTTCCACAATTGGAGAGTCATTTTTAGAATCTTCATTTTCCTGATTTTTATCAAGTGGTTCAACTAATTCTTCAACATTTTCCGCTTTAGAATCGTCAATATCTTCATCTGGTAATTTTTCAGATTCTTCATTTAACGTATCCATTGGTACAATTTCTTCTATAGTTTTTGGAGGAGACGGAGATCTTGTTGTTGATCTGGTTCGTCTATTACGAGCAGCACGAGCTGGAGTTGATATTTCATCAACATTTGATGAAGTATTAGCTGGAATTTATGAAAATCTAATAAATTCTTATTCTGACAAATTCAAGAAAATTATTTATTGTTAGGGATAAACTTCAATAAAGTCTTTTCCTTAGTTGGGGCCTTTTAAATCTTATTGTGTTCAATCTGGTTATACAAATGATTAGATTACAACAATGCTAGAAAATCAATGTATGCATCATTAAATGTTAGTTTATAGGACCATTTTAAATCTCGTAAGCTAATTAGTTACATTTTTTGCGATATATCGCAGTATTTTTGTATTCCTTCTACAAAAACCGTTATCATTTGTAATTGGTGATAGTATCGTAGTTTCTTTTGAACGTTGCTTACTTCATAATTATTTTCAGTCTAGCTCGTTGTATTACATAATTTTTGTATGGTTAACGTTAATACATATAACGATAATATAAATTCAATTTAGATTTTTTTTTTAATTTTTAGCTGAAAAATGGACATTACATTATTTCGATTTTGAGGTTCCATTTTTCTATGGTTTTTTTTTTTTTTAAATAAAATGATTTCGAAGTCAAACATTTTTAGCGCGACTAATTTTAAAGATTTTTTCTTTCAACTTTACATCTATAGATATACCTACTCTGTCAAAAAACAATCATTGAATATTTAAGATAGCGACAATAGAAAAATTTATTATTTCAGGCTAACATATCTAGTTTTTAATGTACTTTTCTTAAAACAGGTAAAATTAGCAGTTTGTGTATATTTTTTATGCGTAATTAATAAAAAATGGATTATATAAATGCTATTACAAAACCGGAAACTAGGTCCTTACGCAATGTAAAAATACTAAAATTTGATAAAATTGTAAATAGATTTGTTATGTTGATAATTCCATTATTACAAAAGAATGCAATGAAAAATTTAAAAATCATGCGAAAATCTACACGTGCAGTTTGTTTTCAAAAAGGAGGCCATAAAATGAATATCCAATATTTTGTTTTGTTTGTATTTATTTTTCTACAAATTAATTCATAATTAAAGACAAAATGGAATCATTATATTAGTAATTAATTTTTTTTAATTTATGGAAGAAAAAACATACTTGGCGAACCTCCATTTTCTTCATCAAGAGCAGCTTGAAGGCGCGACACCAAGACGGCTTTGACGCCTTTTTGATCTAATCCACGGTTTGCCAATTCGGCCCGTAATTCTACAACTTTTAACTTGGCTGGGTCCATAGCACTTTCATCCAATACATTCAATTATTTTATCAATATTTTTGCACTCCAAAACACAATAATTTAAAAAAAAATTCACTATATCAAATGCACGAGACGCTTTAAACAAGATGACCTCCTTGACATAATTAATCAGTGTTGCCAGATCATAAATAGAAACAACTGCCATATTACTAAGAAGATAGCCCAAAATTCGCCTAATTTTTTTTATCAGAAAGAATAAAAAAATTAATAAATAATTTAATAACATTGTTGTGATTTTGTGAACAAAACGCAGTTCTAATTTATATCATAAAATAGCGATGCCCTTGAGAAAAAATTCAAATAGGTAGCTCAGTCTTAAATAATAATAACTAATATGATTTTAATTTTAATTGTAAATTGTATAGTAACATATCTTCTATTTCCATGATAAAATTAATATCAAAATAGAATTAGATAGATAGATATAGATAGTTAAATATAGTTAGATAGCTAGATAAATAGTAGTAGTAAGAAAACGTGTAGCCTAATTTTCGATCGTCACTATTACTCAAAAACAAAGATGTCGCAAATCCAATAAAAAGATAATCCAACTTGGCAACACTGCGAGATATAAATAATTTTTTTTTCTTGCTTGCCAACTTAATAAAGCAAACTTTTAGTTGAAAATTTTGCAAAGCTTTATATTTATAACCTTACATAAATAGTGTTGAATTTATTTTTTAAATACATTTGACATGTTTATATAAAAATAATTAAAACAATTGAGATGTTTCGTAATTCAATTGAATGGTTTCCATTTTAATTTAATATTAATAGTGAGGTGCAAGTTCGATACTTTTGGAATTCGTGGGAACCCATACTTTTTAGACAAATACCTGATCTTTTTAATTGATATTTTTGTATTTTAAACTTTTTTAAATAAACGTGCCCTGAAATGAAAAAATACCGATATATACATATCTGGATAGAAGAAGATTGTACCTTAATTTTGCACCCAATTCTTACATACATATTCATATTTTTGATTGTTAATGGAGTTTCTTTTAGATTTTTTACTAAAATATTTCCAGTGCGTGGAAGGTGGAAACAAGATATATTTTAAATAGAAATTCTTAATTATTTATTTTCCTAGTATTTTCGCTTCCAATGGTCTAAATTCTAAACAAAGAAATTTCTAAAGAGCTAACAAGACCGATGTAGTCTCTGGAAAATAAATATTCGGAAAAGAATCATTATTCTACTTTTACTGTATGGTATTTATATCCATACTACCTACTTTAAAATTAAAACAATAAAACACATTTATTATGTATTGTCATATATACATTTATTGTCACATTCATTGTAATTTTAAAAATAGTGTATAACGTCCAACAACCGTATTTTATTTTCATTTATTACACAACAAATAGCTAAAGATTTTTAATATTTTCTTTTTCATAACATTTATGTATATTTCTTATATAAAAAATAGTATAACATGAAATATATGATAATGTGTCTTCATTTATTATTATATTAATATAGTACGAGTATATAGCACCCTATATTTGAAAAATAGCAGATTTTCGTATTATTTTTATTCATTATTTAAACATTTGGACCCACGTATTTCATAAATTTCTCAGGATAGTATCAGTTTTATCTTTCTTTAAATGTAATAACAGTAATAGTTTTTGTTTTGTTCAATATAAGCTACATAATTACAACATAAACATAATTTTTTTTTCTTGTGAATATAGTTTTATAAACATCAATTGTACGATATTGAATTTTGTTATTTATTTTGGATTAACCAAATTCAAAAATTCCTCTCTGGTTTTTGGATCGTCCCGGAATACTCCTAGCATTGTTGATGTTACAGTTTTGCTGTTAATTTTTTGAACGCCACGCATTACCATACACATATGTCTGAAATAAGAGAAACAGAAAATATAAGCATCGGTGGTTCAGTGGTAGAATGCTCGCCTGCCACGCGGGCGGCCCGGGTTCGATTCCCGGCCGATGCAATCAATATTTTTTTATTTTTGAGATTTATTAATTTTTCTTATATTATAAACAAATATTTAAATTATTCATAATATCGAATTATGTGTACGTATTCGGTAAGTTTCATTGTGGCGATTTTTTCATCACGATCCTTTATAT
Source organism: Platyura marginata (assembly GCA_026745375.1). Taxonomy (NCBI): domain Eukaryota; kingdom Metazoa; phylum Arthropoda; class Insecta; order Diptera; family Keroplatidae; genus Platyura; species Platyura marginata. The sequence continues at coordinate 25,944 of JANSTT010004382.1, forward strand.
ATTTTTAGTATACAGATATTTATCGTATTTATCGATATATCGTAAAGTTGCCATTTTTTTTTGGCATACAACGATTGAAAAAATCAATTTTTTAACTCACATTCCTTCCACAACAACAGCAACGCCAGCAGGTTGGACGGCTTGAGTAACCGCTACAGCTATTTGTTTAGTCAATCGTTCCTGAACTTGAAGACGTCTAGAGTAAATCTCAACAATTCTACAAAATAATTTTTTTTTAAAATTAATAAATTAAAATTCTATATAAAATACATTTAATTAATTTTGGTTTTGATGCTCTAGTGGTCTAGTACTTGGAACTTGGAAGTGTTTGTCTGTTTCTGTTTTTATTTTTTCTATTTTTGTTTAATTCTTTAAAATACTTTTCAATAATTACTAGTCCACGTTCAGCGCCAAAACCAAAACAATTTATACAAAATAATATAATTATAATTATTTTACCTAGCCAATTTGCTAAGTCCAAGTATTTTCTTTGATGGCAAATAACCTATTGAAACTTTACCATAGAATGGTACTAAGTGATGTTCGCACATGGAAAACATTTCAATATCTTTGACAACAACCATTTCGTCATGGTCTTCATCAAATACAGCACCATTAAGCGCCTCTGTAAATATTATGAAAAATTCAAATATAATGTAAGATTTATTAAAAAAAATAATATAAAAAAATCAACTAAATTTGTAACACAACAATTAATTTATTTTAGATTTATTGAAAAAAAACCCATGAGTCAGTTAAAATCCATAAAAAACCAATTAAAAATATTAATATTTAGCATCTGATATACTGGTAAGCTCTGGTAACCCTCGTAAAACGCGGTACTTCTATAACGCGCTTTCGCTACAAAGCGGTTTTGAAATTGCGGACATCCCTTGTACAACGCGGTTGCAGTTTCGTATACCATGGTCTTGAAATTTCCAAATATTGATTTTTTCTTTCTTTAAAATTGAATACAATAAATATGTATGGATTTGTCTATTACCTGTATTAGGGTAACCTGTATGTATGTATGTGTAGGTAATAAAGCTGTATTATTAGTATTTTTGTATAAAGGTATTTTTGTATGAGAATCCCCCTGAAAATTTGGAATAACTATTTTACGAAAAATTTTCCCAGATTATTTAATAATTTTCGTTCAAAGATACTCGTACTATGATATTTGGCGCGAAAATAATAGAGTTTCGATATTCCGTAATTTGATAAGGGTTAACTATATGAATTAAATTGACACTTATTGACACTAAATTGACATTATACTTACGGTGACCATATTTTAGAAATCAAAATACAGAACAATGTAAAATAAAAATCAATTAAATACGTTTTTCAATATAATATATAAACAGTATATATTCCGTTAAAATAAAAACAAAACTAAAAAAACAAACTTCTTGACAACATAACAAAAAGCTTAAAAATAATTTCTCTGAGGTATGAATTTGTTTCACTAAACTATCGTTTGCTTTTAAATATTCTTTAAATTCCAAACAACTGAGATCATAATTACATTTTGTTATTAAAATTGATTTAATTGTCTCAACATTCATTTGAGTCTTTTCACTTGTCCAAATATTATTAAGAATAGAAAAAACCCTTTCTGTTGGAACATTTGATCCTGGTAGAGATAAACTGAATTCAACAATTTTTAAAATGTTCGTAAAAGGTATATTGTTTTCTATAAAATGTTTAAAAACTTCAAGGTATTTATTGCCAGTACAGTACAAATTCAAACAACATTCTATAATACAGAACATTTCTATGTTTTGTATTGTAAAATAAATCATACAGAACAATGTCGTCAAATAAAGTACTGTACTGTATTATACAGAACGGATGGTCACCGTAATTATACTACATACAAAACAAAATTTTTTTTGAATTTGTAATTTTTTCTCAGTAATACAGTATGGAAGCAAAAACACATTCAATTTATATATACAGAGTAAAAAGCATGTACAGTACAGTACATGTTCACAATTGTGCATACTGTGTGACCATTTGTTATTTGGTGTTATTTTGTACTTTAAATTTTTGGAAATTTTCTTGTCGTGTTAGAGTGAAACTGTGCTATAGTAAACCGTATTACACGAGAATTTTCGCAATTTTCTTTTTGTGTTAGAGTGAAACCGTGTTGTAGGAGGCCTACCTGTACACTGGTCTCAGAATTATTTAACTTTAGTTATAGTTAGTCTTATAGGATAAAATCTGTATTACAGACAAACTTGGCTCTAAATGACAATATTAAATATAAATATAATTATGCTGCAAATTTAACGTATAGTGATATTTCAAAAAGTTTCTCGGTGCCTGTAAATATTGACAATCATTTTCATATCAATTTTCTTCAACTAGGTCATTAATTAAACTGAAAGGATAACTTCATTTACCTACACAATTAATTGTTGCCGCTCTTTAGATTTTGATAGCACATAGTATATAATCGTATAGTTTTGTGTAGTAATTATTATGTAAAACACAGTAAAAACCATCAGCACAAAATATTTATAAGTAAGGATGGGTAGTAGATTGTATAAATAAATGTTTATAAAATTACAGTAAAATCTACCAATCTTTTTACTGAACTGTACGTATGTATGTAGATCCATATATTAGATACCAATGTTGTTTAATAGCCACGGATCTTCAAGATTTGCAATTTACTTAGTATTGTATATGAAATGGAATGTTTTATTCATGTTCAATTTATTAGCCTTTTCATTTTGTATACCTACTTTCATATAAATAAAAATAATAGTGTGTCTAGGGCTAGGGTGTATACATAATATGTACTGTACATCCAACATCTAACTCACCAACAAATTATTCGATTTTATATTCTTATACTATAGTACATAAGAGGTAACAGCAAATAAGTTTGCAAGAAGCATCAAATCGTTTTAACTTCGTTTAGGAGTTCTATTTCTTGAAAATGAAGCGAACATTTTTTACATTTCATCATCAATAGACACGTAATAAGATTACGTAGATATTGAAAGGGGATGTGATTTAAGCTTAATTTAGGCAATGTGCAAGAAAACACGTTGAAAATAAGAAAGGATATTATATAATTAGTTATGTATTTTTTTCCAAATAAACATGTGAATTATGCTTCAGAATTATTCCAATTAACATACTAAAAGAAATCAGTGAATATTTTTTAATTCTAAACCAGACGTATTATTATTAGACTTCAGTGATTTATGCATGTATAATGATGATTTAAAATTGTCTTCGATCATGGCAATAAATATGTCATAAAACTGACGAACATAATTGCAACTACAAATATTTTTATAATTTGTTTAAAAATTAATTAATTTCATAATTATATATGTTGTTATTTAATTTGATTTTTCTCTTATGCGCATATAAATGTCTATCAATAAACTTGCCGACATTTTATTATTATGTATCATAAAATATTAAGATTTTATTTTAACAAGGATAAACAGAATCGTATAAAGTGAGGATTAGCTTTCAGGTGAGGTTTCGTAACATTACATTGATTTAATATTAACCGAATCATATTCAATTATCTGTAGTTATCTATACTTATGATAAAAATTTTAAACAACACTATCTTGATAAAAATCAAGTTGTTAAGCAAGCCCAAGTTTATTCCTTTATTCAAGTTTCAAAAATTGTTGAACTTATGAATTTTAACAAAACAGAACCACAGAACTAATTAGGAATCACGGCGAATTCTTTTCACGTCTTACATATTCACATACTATAGTTTAGATTATCTTTTTTTATACTATAGTTTAGATTATCTTTAACCCGATTTATCAATGGACACTTTGGACAGATTCTACTATTGGTACATAGTAAATATAAAGAGAACAATATGAGTATTTTGACGCGTAGAACGGTTTGGTTCGTATCTATTCTAGCTTTGTACGTTTGTGATCGGGAGAAAAAAAATTATAAAAGCAAAATTCTATTTTAAATCTAAGAAGCTAATTAAGATGCTCTGTTCTAAATCTTTGATCAATGAAAAATTACATATATAATATAATATATAATGTAATAGATAAGTATTCTAGGTCATACCACAATTCTTGCATTATTCTATGTCTAACAAAAGAAATAATGAAAACATGCAATGGGAAAACTTTATTTTATACCAATTAAGAATTAAATTTCCATTTGAAAGTTAGGGAACTGAAGCAATAATAGGTTTAGTCTGTACTATTGTAGGATAAGAATTAGCAGGGCCGTAGCTTCTATAGGAGCAGATGGAGCAGAGAAACCGGGCGCAACGATATAGGGGCGCTGGAAAACTGAATTTATCAAAAGATTATTGATGAATAAAACATAATTTTTTTCATCAATTAAAATATATCTTACGAAATAATTAATTTCTATATTCAAAAAATATTATAATTGTTATCAAAATAACTCAATTA
>JANSTT010004393.1:0-30373 GCA_026745375.1 Platyura marginata
TTACAAAAGTCCCGTTAGAATATTCTAAAAATAGACATCTTATAGTTAAAATTCCGTTAGAATATAAGAAAAATAAAATAAACAAATCTAATACAATTCTTGTGTCTGATAAAACAGGAAAAAAAATGTTCAGGTTTTCGAGAGGAAGCAGTTCACGCTTTCGAGAGTTTCATACAAATAAAAAACGTGTTCAGATTTTTGAGAGTTCACGCTTATGAGTGTGCACGCTTTTGAGAGTCTACTGTAATTACAATGTCACATTTTACTTTTTCCATAAAACTTAGTAAATTTACCACATTTTTTGTATATTATTTATGATAACTATAAACGTAGTAATCTATAGTAATTTATGGTGAAAATTTATATCTTACTATTTTGGTAGTAACTCATAATAAAAATAATATTGCGCTCTGTTTTGGTAAATTTACTATAATTTATATTAAAAAATATTAAGCCATAGTTTGTATTACTATAAAATGTGGTATAAAATTGTTTTTACTATAGGATTCTTCAGATAACTATATTATTGGTAAAAGTACCACAAACGGTATTCATTGGTGTATTGATTTTACCTTGATTTATAGTGAAAACTACAATTTTCTCTTAGTAAATATACAATACATGTATCATATGACTTTACTTATATTTTAAATCAATATTACGGCCTCAAAATTCGAATATATTGCCCAAAACCAAACCAAAGACTGTGGTCAAAATATCTCTTTACATTTATGGACAAATCGATTTGGTATACCAATAATAGTCATTAATTTATTGTATATGTACGAATACGTTCTCTCAAGTCTGTTCAAATATTCAATGACCAATACCTATTTAATCTGCTATAAGATCTATTAATCTATAAATTGATGATAAATAGTAATTTGTTTTCTATTTCTTTTATAAATACACCAAGGTAATTCTAATAATTTATCGAATCAATATTTATTTTTAATCTTTTAAGTTCTATTCTTCCACGAATTGAATATTTGTGAATGAATAAAAGCTTCCTAAAATTATACAAACATGTTGAAAGCTCCTTTTCATACTTTCTCTATTCTCAATTGTACGAAAATTGGGGTGAAAATGTTTCAATTTTATATTCTACCCATTTACTTATAGGTTTTATTTATAAACAACCAACAAATGGTAAATTGAATTAAAAATATATTTTATTATGTTGTTTAAAAAAAGTATAGGACACCACCATTTTTCCATATCCATAACAAAATCAATATAGAAAAAATGCAAAAAAAAAATAAAAATATATTTCTCAAATTTTACCACAAACATACCATAAATAATATTCGTAGCCTATCAACGGCATCACAACTATTTTGTGAAGGCAAACAAAGTAAATTGCGTAAATCGTTCCCATATTATATGGTACAACCAAACAAGAGAGAGAGAAACGTGAACGAGCCTTTTTGCGCGCTTCCAATAATATGCAAATATTGTTATAGTAGATATATCCATATATATATAGTTATACGTATATATGTATATATAGGGCGAGGAAGCAAATGTCAAATAGTCTTATTTATATTTTGTTCCACCAGTATCTACTCTCTTAAGGAATGAAGAATGGAGAATGGAAAGAAAGAAAAAAAACCCCCGTTCACAAGAAAATGCAAAACATTTTAAACATACTTCCGTGGCGCTGTTCGGGAATATTTATTGCTGAAATTTTTTTTTGACAAAAATGAATACAAAATTGAATTTGTAAAGGCTGTTGCCGATGCCATCGTCTTACCGTTGAATATGTTGTACCAAATTTATATAAAATATATGAAATACAAATTTTATTATGTTTCGACTCTAAATCATTTTGACAAAATATTTTCAGCACCATCTCGTGCTGTCGTAGCTGACATGTGTTGTTTTCCTTTCCCGAAAAATATATATTCCAGAAGTGAATGTTGCCGTTCGCGATAAATTGACGGTTCAAGAATATTGAGTATGTTCTGTATTGTTTTGGATGACGCATGTTTATTTTTTTTTATAGCTTTTACTGTTTTTTATACTGTCACCATATCGTTTTTGAACAAAAGAAAAACTCTACATACATAATATGAATAGGTAACAAATCGTGTATTATATGTTCACAAAAAAAAAAAGAAAAGAGAAGATATCATCAACTGCAACTTTATTATTTTTCTCTTTAATTGATTCGAACAATGGATATATTAAAATATTTTTATTTTTGTCCTTCATAGAATATGGTGCCCAAGGAGAAAAAAAAAACCAATAAAATGTTTGAATTTTTGGGAAAATAAATTAGGCAGATTATTCGTAGAAAAGTCATAATAAGAGTTTCCTTTTAAGGGATCTTACATAATTCCGATTATTCGGGTACTCGGAATATTTAACGATTGAATCCATATGGTTATCTTAATTTAGGACCTAAGACAGTAATAAAAGACAAATTGAAAATTTACCATAAGGAATTAGAAATAAAAAGATTACAAAATTTCATCTTAACAATTAAATAAATAATTTGATTTTTGATTTGTTTGATAGGAGCGTGATTTTTTATGAATCGCCTACACTGCGTCCTTCACTTGGACCTATTACAAATTATAATTATTCAAATTAAAACTTACAAGCACAAACAGAAAGATTATTATTATTTAAAAAAAAAATATTAGAAAAAATATTGTTGCTATATTGAACAGATGATTGAAAGCTTTTTTGTAACAGAACAGCGGGCAAAATCGTTTTAATTGGCCAATAAAATTACAATACAATTGAAGGTCATATAAGCTTTAATGATGGATCAAATGTGATGACCTCATGTTATGCAATCTTAAAAATAAAAGCTTTTTTCCAACTGTAAATATTTCCATATAAGAAATGTGAGAAAATGACTATTTTATAGTAATTTTTAATGGGAGGTAATTCAAAATGGGTAAAAAACCATAGCTTCCTGTTATAAAAAAAAATTTTTGTTTTTTTAATTGATATTTGTAAACACACAAAAAAAAATGTTTAAGGAGGCGTTTGCAGCGGTCAGACAATTTTACTCATTTTCATACATGAAATCCCTAAATTCAATATATTCTTAATTTATTTCAAAGCATTCTTGAGTCATCGTATTTACGACCGACCTAGAGCGAAAATCTTTTTTTTTTACTTTATTAAACCTGCAGAAAACACACAAAAATGGAATAATATCGAAGAGAAAAATAACCGAACAATAATTAGCTTACAGTAAGTTTACTCTAAAAGTTATATAATAACTCTGGTCTAGAAATAGAATTATTAGCTGTTCTTTATATTCTGATTTTCTTTAATGAAGATCTAAGTAATTAATCTACAAATATAACTTAAAAACAAAATAAAAAGTACAATTGTACAATGTACAGTACCAAGTTATAAGTTTATGTTGTATTCACATGGGAAAATCTATTTTTTAAATATATGTAGTACAATTTTGAGCATGCAGGTAAATTATTTATTTAAGAAACTATTAAATTTTTTTTATTGTCTAAATTTACAATTTGACGCCCTTTCCTGCTTATATTCATAGAAATAAAAAATTTATTCAAATCAAATACCATTAAGTTTTTAAAATCCAAAAGTAATTCTTCAATTTATTACAAACATCTCAAATATAAAATAAACACTCACTCAAATTTTACTTATTCACATCATCATATATTTCAGTGGTATATCTTAACGATTTTCAAAATTTACTATTTCACAAGTTATATGTATATGTATGTGGATAGATGGATAGATGGAAAAACAAATGAAATTCCTATAGCTTTAAGCTGTTTTATAATAAAAAAAGAGAGTATAATTTTAAATGCACTAAAATTTTACATAACCTCAAAGTTTTACCCCGTAATCGTAATAGTATTCCGTATTCCGTATTCCATATTCGTATTTATAAATATAAAGAGATGTATCAATACCATTTTGAAATCCATGAAAAACTTTACAGACTCAAAGCTTAAGGGCGTTTACCATTACATTTATTGGTGAGTTCAAAACGTAATAAATATATTATAAAGTGTACCTACAGCGTACAACAAGCCGTAATAAAAATTTACTATCTCTAATAAATATAAAATGTGAATCCATCTTGAAAATTGTATATTCTTTTGGGATAAGGGCCGTCCCATTGAATTTTTATGATATATATGTAAATTACAATAAAAAAATGTTTGCCGTGAATTTTATGTCAACCCAACACACATAGGGTTTACATATTATATTATATACATACATATCTACTCTATACAGAGAGAAGATACAATTTATGTAAGTACCTCATTTCAAAAATTACAAATGAGTTTCTACCATTTTTATTGAGAAACATTATCCTTCATTTATTTAATAGCATCGAGTTGTGTAAAATAACAATTCGATTTTCGTTTTTATCAAAAATCTTTTCTTTTTTTTCCGGGTTGTTTTCTCCGTTCAATTTCTTGAAAAATAAAACATCAACTAATTAATTGGATTGGTATTGCAATGATTTATTTTTAGAAAGGTCGTCTGTATTTTAAATATTATTATTGAATGCCTAAAGATTGACAAATATGTATAGCAACAAATTTTAATAAATAATAAACAAAACTATTGTAAATTTACACCATAACCTCATTTCTATTATTACATTGTGAATGTTGTTGTTGGAAAAATGGCACTGTGGTACTTCCAACTTCTTGTGTGTGCTCACAAATGAGCACTGATTTCTGCATAACATGACAATAAATGTAATTTCTAGTTGTGCCAAACTTAATAATTATTTGAAATTGCCACCATTAATGCTGCCATCTACTCGTAGTTTAAATGTTAGGCAGTAATTGCTAACAAAAGGTTTTTTAAATGCCCAAACTTGCCTATAAATTGAAATGCTTATAAAACACTTTTGGTTTAACTTTATTTTTTAATTGACTAATTTTCATATATTAGATAGTTCCCCCACAACATGGCAGAAGACATATTATTGTGATCCGTTAAGTCGTTATTTTTAAAATCGTCTCCAAGTTTGGACATCAATATCTCATTTTAGAGTAATTGTTGGTTAGGCAACTCTGGCACTGAACCACTCAAATGAGTTCTCTAAAATGTTCACAATGGATCGAAATCCCTCCTCTTCTATATCCATTTATGAGGTCTAGCTTCATACAGTAACGAAGCGTGGATTTTATTTTTTCCTATGCAAAGTAGGTACCTATGAAACTCTTACTTTAATCCGTATAATTTATTTAAAATATTTTTATAATAATTTTATTAAAAGCAAATTTTTAATTTCCAATCTTTTTTGCCTTATAAATTTTTATTAGTTTTCTAAGAAAATATGGAGAAAATCATCAAAATATGCAACGATTCTACATTCCAATTTTTCTAAAAATTTAACATTATTTCGTGGAAAAATAGACATGCAGGAATACCCAGTTTTCTCGATATTTTCTTAGAAAAACAAAAAAAAATTAATAAAACAAAAAAGATTGGAAATAAAATTTTACTTTCAATAAGATTATCTACTTAAAAATATTTCAACAATAAACGGAGTTATGCTGAGTACGAATTTCAGAGGTACTTTGTGTAAGCAAAAATAAAATCTACACTAAATCACTGTCTTCAAAAAGTTCTCTACTACTTCCTTCTTAGCATATCAGAATCCTTATGTTACTTGTCATTTTGCGAGGGAATATACTAGACTAAATCCGATATTTACACTTCTTCCATAAAAAGTGGATATTATTTCAATTAAATAGGATGTTAGTCTCATACGATTCTAGGCCATACAGCGGCCCGAACAAAGAAAAGTACCTTCGAATATCCTCTTAAAATCATTCTAATGATAATTAACATTTATATTGAATACATTTTTTTTTTGTCGTTTTCTATCAAATATGATTTACAAACTTTTTGGCTCTAATATTTTTATTGATTTACTAAGAAAATGTTGAGAAAATCAATATTGAGAAAAACTACAATTCAACTCTTAAACACTATACGAATGTGGACATTTACTGTTAAATTTTCTTTCTAGGTAGAAGTTTTCACTCTCAAGAGCTATGCATCTGTGTAAAGCTAAAAAAGCTTTAGGTTGCCACCAAAAAATATTTTTTTTAAAAGGTGGTTTGAAAGAAATTAAATTTGCATAATCTACAAAAATAAAATATGTAGAGGTACCTACACCGTTTTTGTACTGAGAAAAGATAACTTGTCTGTTTCAGAAAACAAAAACATACAATAATGTAGGTATGTATGTATGTATGTATAGGTAGATAGGTATGTACATATACATATAGGTACGCGTGTAGATATGTTTTAGGTTTATTTGATTCTAATTCAATTCTATCAGAATATGCAAACAAAACACATCGTTTGACTATTAGCAATTCTATTCCCGTAAGTAATTTAAATATTAGCATGTTTTACCCAATGAGAATATTCTGTTGGTATTATATACAATACATACACCCATCTACATACATACATACATACATACATATAATAGCGAAAGTTCTATAATCCAATCTTGGAAAATGAAAACACGAAGCCTCGTCAACAGTTACAGTGGGCATTTTTTTTTTCTTTATACATACATATAGAGGATAAAATGAGAAAACAACTTTGAAATTCAAAGCAATCCAATCACTTGATGAATCTTAAGATATGTACACGCACTTGAGAAGAAATCAACTCCCAGGTCTTTTCAGTATGCATGAACTCTGTCGATAATATCTTTCCAGTGAGTAACAGTAGTTCCAATTCATGAATACATGATCTAAAGGAAGAGATGGAAATTACATTTTATTCTGGGATGTATCTTTTCGTATACTATACATAAATAGGAGTAGTATTAATTTTAAGCTTATAGCAGAGCTTTTCAGATTCTAAAAACTTTTACTATGGCACATATTTACTATGAAAAAAATAAAAAACAAGCCAAGAACAGTCTATATAATGATTCCGGAATAAAAACTTTTTAATTAGAGCTTATGTTGATTGTAGATCATTTTTGTTTGTTATCTCTGTTGGCAAAAATCGTCTTATTTCATATAAGTCGGCTAGATGTCTTGAGTGCTAGGCAAATATTGTATGGTATATCCCAAAATAGCAACGTTTTTGTGTTATAGAGTCGGTCTATATACTTACCAGCCACATCAAAATTTATTATGAACAAGAAAGACATTATTCGTTCCCGGCACCCGTACCATCATACTTATGGGGAGGGGGTTTTGTGGGGGGGGGGGGCACGTAACGTAACGTACTACATACTATACGGATACGTACATAAACCTAACTAACTCCGTTCATTTTGTTAAATGCTTTATACTTACATAAGGGAATTTAATGCAACGTAAATCATCAAGTTTCTACTTGGGGGCTATAACAAGTATGTTCGCATACTTGGGGCATATGAGCCGCTATAAATTTAAAACGTATGGTATTATACACACACATATATACATTATTATGCTCATATACACGATGTATTTATATGATATTATGAATGTAATGGATTATAAAAAAAAAAGAAAGAAAAAAAAATCCAACAAGAAAAAAAAAATTTAAAATCGATTTTTCTTGCACAATTGCACCTTTAGTGCATATACGATTGGATGGTTTCTTAGTTAAACGAAATTGCATTTTGGATGCATATTCAATTTGGATATTTTTTATAAGAAATTGACAGAGTTTATAAGGAAGTAAAAGAACGAATTAAAAATACATTTATTATGGATATCTATCTTTATCTATGTATATATTTCACATTTCACTTTAACTTCACTTAATCCATTTTAACTTAATATTTTAACAATCAAAATCAACTGTTACGAGATATTAGAAGAATTATCGAAAATCGTTAAAGTTTCCAGTGCTGCCAGAGTCTAGGTTTACAAAATTTGGATCATCGTGTACTGTCAAAATAAAACATAATGACCGCCAAAAACTAAAATCATTTTTATCTCTGGTCATTTTTAAATCGATTAACTTGAATTTATACTCATTTCACTATTTTTCTTTGTTTTTTTCCAAGATGTCCGACATAAGGACACTTTTGACTAAAGGAAATAGTGGCTAAAAAAATATTAAACATTGATTAAAATCAAAATGGACGATATTAAAAAAAAAACAAAATGCCCGGTGATCAATTGCAACCTTTCCTAGAGAAATAATTTTAAATCTGATTTTACTTAGAATTTATTCATGACAGCTAAAAGTAAAAAATGGAAGTTTTCTTCTCAAAATGGCATCATTTAAAATATCTCCATCGATTTTAAAAATAATGATTTGCCAAATGTTCTCTTCTCATAATACAAAATAATTTATTTTAGCACCTATTTAAATAAATTGAATGAGAAAAATTGCCAAAAAAAAACTCATCTGAATCATCATAACCTTTCTGTTGTCTTCGCATCTTCTTCTTCATTTTTTTTTTCTTTTTTTTGATTACCAACCCGTGTATGAATTATATTTCCAAAATCTAATTCTATACGAAACATAAACATTTTTATGGTGATCTTTAACATTATACCTGTACCAACTTGTTACCATCATCATCACTCTTTCCGCATACACGGCAACCATGAGGTAATATCAGCTTTCGTAATACAAAAATAGTTACACCGCACATATCTTATATCTCCATAGAACATTGCTTCTTAATATAATATGGCAATAAATCTTAAGAGGTTTGTATTTCGTCTGAACAGAATATATGTGATGATGAAAACCATTATATAAATCAAAGGATTTTCCATGTCGAAGGATAAGAAACAGAAAGTTTTCTTTTTAAATTTTATTATGTTTTAAAATCCAGTTTCGTCGGTTATTGGAAATTTGCGGAGGTTTTTTTTCTTCTTTTCTTTTCTTGTCTGTCAGATATTTAATATATAAATGATTTATTGATTTTTAGAAATCATTTAGTTATTGAATACAAATTAATTTTTACCATTAGGTTGGTAACAAAAATCTCTCTGAAAGCTCTGTCCGCGAACCTGAGCGTCATTAAAAACTTGTGGCAAATATTGGTTCAAAAGTACCTACAGAATAAAAAATATATTCGATAGTGGAATTAAGACAGTCAGCAGCATCATAAAAGAAAATAATTTTTTGGAGAAAACTACTAAAAATATATTGCTAGGCTAAGCCTAGCTGTTAATAAATTCAAACAAAATATTAATTAGGTTACTAGGGATGTATATTTAAAAACTAATGAAATCGACGTCGTGGTGTACTTTTGACCAGGGTTGTTAAAGTAACCCTTTTGGTAACAACTACATGTAGCAAATGTCACTTCATTTTCGTATTTCGTCGTGTAACATTTATATTTGCTACATGTAAAAAATTATGTATTTTATCGATCATTTGTTTCTTTAACAACCCTGCTTTTGGCCAATGCTGTATCAAGCTTGGTAAATAAACAGATTGGTGGGTTTCTTTTTAACAAAAAGAATGTCAATAAATTAATAAAATTTGCTATAAAATAACTGAAATTCACTTTTAAGCCTGATGCACACTGAGGCGGTGGTGGTGGCGGTCACGGTGGCGGTGGCGGTACAATACTACAGTAAAATGTATTTGACACAGTAGGGCGGTATGACCGCCACGGTAGCACGGTCAGTGTGGCGTTCTATTTTGTGAACGCTACATGTTCTATTTTACCTTGCACCGCGCTTGAATTTATTATTGATTTCCATGGAAACCGCAATGTCAGTAAAATTAAAAAATTATTTTACTAATAAAAAAGTATTTATTATTCATTTCCATGGAAACAATGTCTACTATTACCGCCACAGCCACCGTTTTAGTATGCGTACATTACCGCCACCGCCATACTGTCACCGCCACCTCTTTAGTGTCCTTCAGGCTATATACTATACTACAGTAAAAAATACACAAACAAACAATTCTGAACAAACATTCCTTTGACATAAAAACTAAAGCTAAGATATAAAACTACATTCGGTTACTATCCTATCCTGAGTATGCGTGAGACATTAAAAAAGTTTTAAAATTTTATGACTGTGTGTAATCCAGAGGTTATGTAAAAATTACAATCCATACTTTACTATTACTATATACAGTGGTGTGCAATAAAATAAGTCTAAGGCTTTAATGGTAAAGGTTTTAATGAGGCATTTCATAGCATTTAATGTTCACGCTTATTATTTTGCACAACGCAATTCCTTCCCAACTTTTGCAACTGTCATTATTTCCAGTCTAGATTTTCAGAAAATATTAGCATTTAAAAATAAAGAATAATGGTATTCATAGATTTCTCAGATATCAATCCCAGCAAGTAGGAGAAATTGCCGAATTTCGACTTTTTCATACAAATACTTATTTTTTTGCACGCCACTGTACAATGTACTAACTCACACTCACACACAGACATTCATTTTGTTTAGATTTTCAATTTAATTTTCCTCAAAAAGGGTCACCCTTTAATTTTCGGAAAATATTTTCTAAGACTATAAAATAATGAATATTGATAGATGTAATGACGCAACTAGGTCACCCCCCCATTTTAATTAAACTATTTGTCAATATGTCATTTTGATCTAAGTACATACATATATACCCATCTATACCCAATAGACACAACAACAATATTTTAGGTAAAGTAATCAAGATCAAAATAGAAATTAGAAAATTCCATTAAAAACAAATTTCGGGTTTAATTGTCGGCATTCTAGATAATAATATGAAGACAATAGGTGAGGAATGCCCTATGCGAATGGAATGGCGATGATATTTTGTACCTTGTGCCATAATACATACATAAAATATGTCTATATGTATAAGTTGAATGATTTATTATTCCGGAAGTGGTACCGCCAATATCTTTGTTTTTTTTTTTTTGTTAAAAAGAATAATTTCAAATGTAGCCATTTCTATTCAGGACGAATAAAACAAAAAAAAAACAAAAAAATAAAAACCATCAAAAGGTCCTTAAATTACATTTTATTTCTAAAGTAATTAAAGTTTTTCTTCCTCTTAATTACACTTTAAAAATTCGTTTTAATGCCTCGCAGCTATTTGGCGGGTTAAATTCTTGTCCTCTCTGTTTGGCTGACAGAATAGAAAATGTGGGCAAAAACACTTTGTGAATAATAACAAAAGTGTGCAAAAGTAACACTCAAGCGCGAGTGCATTGTTTTTGGATGTTTATGGAAAAACTGTAAATACACGTATAGATACCTAAATGGATGGTGATGGAAAAACGGGACGATTAAGATTAAGAACTTTAATTCTAATTTGGATGGTATAATTTGATTGTATTGTTATTGCTTACGTTTCTGTAATATTGTGAAGATTTGGATAGAAAGTTAGTGTATTAAGTTTTGGTTTTGCATACTTAGTTTGAAATTGGAAAAACTTACGGACAAACGTGGGAATTTTTTTAATTGATTTTTTTTTTTTTTTTAGTATTGTAGTAAAGTTTTAGTTAGTCTATAGAATGCCTACCTACAGCCAGACAGCTAGATTGTACAAACAAAACTAATAGGTAAATGTAGACTATCCCCTCCGCAATTGTGTAGTGACAAGTCCATTTTGTGTGGAGAATAATTTAATTGCCTATCCTTTGTATGAGGCCATCCTTTAGATTTCCTATTGTAATCAATGTACGAAGAGTGGGATTGAAATATGCCTGAACATAGTAAATAACGTATGAACAAACCCATCTATGCAGTTGTAACAATAAAAAAGGAAATTTCCCTAATTATTGGTTAAATGAGGAGATACGGTGAGTCTGCTAGCTGAATGAAAATTTATTTAGAACTTTGTCAATGGCATTGCCTTTAAGCAGTATACAAAGTTCCAGTTACAGAATAATTGCAAAACTTTCAAACCGATCACTGCCGATTAACACTATAAAAGACATTTTTCAGTACACTCCCCTAAAGGTTAAAAACTGTCAAATTGACGGCTGTTTTTAGTTGTAAAAATACCTAATTTCTCGTTGAGATTTTAGATTTTAGGAGCTTTTGTTTCAAGAGAAATTCTAGCAATACCATGGATGAAAAAACAATTAGAAATAGGGGAAAGTGTCTAAGTTTGCTATTCAAACTTTTAAAATACTGGTTATGAAATTAATGGTTAAAAAAAAATGTAAAAAAAACGTATTAGAAATTAACAGAAACTCAATTCTAGAATTTGGAAATTTTAGTATAGGGGACACTGGGGTATTTAATTAAAGCAGTTGCACTTACGTTTTTCTAGTAAAAAGATTACTAAGTGAATAGGACCAAAGAAATAAAAATGTTGTAGGGGAAGCTGGGGTCAAATGTTCAAACATTATTTGTTTTTACAAAAACGCATATACTTAGAATTAAAATTCTTAAACGGTACATTGTTTTGGGAAAAACATTTAAATATGTATCTACAGAGTGGGTATTAATCACAGATCCTTAGTGTCGCAGTGAAGATTTGCTACTTATGCCATTTGCCGTCAAACTAACAAATCTAAATACTTTATTATATTGTAATGTGCAGTTCTTACATGGTTTGATGTCATTTCTGGCGACTAGGTTGGGTGCGTTCGGTGTTGGAGAGTAGAGGTGCACGTTTAAGATGTTATAAAATGTTATTCTTTTTTTTTTTTGAAGCAATATTATTATCGATCCTTTATATTTGTATTTAAAAATTTAAATTTTCTTTTTATTTGTTTGATATGTAAGGAGGGAAAGGCAAAAAAAAAATTATACGAATTGTGTATGTATAACTAGATATCCATTTATTTGAAAACCTAATTTTATTTCAATTGTCACAAAACATAATAAAAGCATGACAAATCTTTTTTCTGGAGTGCAATTTCCACTTTCCACCATATATTGTGCATTATATTTGTGTGCCAAAATGTATTTTTTACTTTATTTTTATGAAATAATTTCATCCTTGTAAATTAAAAACTGTGGAAAACTTTTTGTTTTGTTCAGTGAATGTTAAATTGTGTTATGATGTATTGAGGCGCCACCGTTACATGCATAAAGGAGCCCTTTTTTTGTTTGTTTGTTTTTTTGTTTTTTTGGTATGGATACAGACCTATTAAGCAATTTGATTTGAAGCCAAAAAATTTGTACCACTTAAAAAATAAAATCAGTTCAAATGATAAAACCCGAAATTTTTTTGTTGTTGCTATTTTTGCAGGATTGTTATTGGTTAGAGGCATACAGAATTGTACATAAATATGTATGTACATTGTATGTGTACGTATGAAAAATGTATAGAAATATATATATATATATATATATATATATATATATATGTATATAACAAAGTCAAAAAAAGATACGCGTAAGAAACCAAAATACGCCTAGTGGCGTTACCATATTTCACCCAATTTTACATGAATTGGATTATTGGTGTTATAAGGATAAGCGATACAAATTGTAAAGAAAACCCCGAAGCAAAATATTATGTTAAATAAAAGTCAAGAGATTTTCTTCATATTTAAGGATATTCTTGGAATATTGTTGTTGTGTGGGTTTTTTTTTTTTTTCATCTTTGACCTGCATTATTTATAATATTTTTTGCATTAGATAAAAGGCTAAACGGTTCTTTTGCTTTTTGGTTAAATCCTAAATACGTGATTTTACAAATCGAAAAATAACAAAAATATATAAGTATATAAGAGAAATATGAAGACAAATCTATAGATAGTAATACTAATGGACGAATATGGTCAGAAACGTTTGTGGGATAATAATGAAAGGAAAAACTCTAGAGAAATCATATACTAATAAATTAAGAAACTCTTTTATATTTTCTATATTGAAGGTTATCGGGGCAATAAGAACGAAAATGAATTTATTATTATTTTCACATTTTTAGATTGTTATTTTAAGATATGTCTTGTACTGAACAAGAATTTTTCAAGTTAATTTTGTGTGATTGCGCTCCTATATGTGTGGAAAGTAAATAAAAACCATTGTGAGTGAATATGTTTAGGGGATAGTGACGAATATCTTATAAACCAAAATACACATTACTTTAATATTGGTTTATTGTTACAATATTATGTGTATAAAGGACAATATCGAATACAGAGTATGCTCCAATAACAACAACAACAACCCTCTGTGTACACAAATTCCCTGCAACATAAATTTATTGATATTGGACCGAGAGCTTGAATGTATTTTTATATTAGAATTTTTTTTTTTTTTTTTGTGCCGCTCTTCTCCACTGTCTGGATGATAAGAAAAATTCAATATCATCGAACACTTTGGTAACGACAAAGTAGTGCATGTCTTTTTGCCATGAACTTCCTGCAGAGTCTTTCAATATTTTTGTTGTGCAAAAAAAGTACGCCCCGATAACATTTTCTTAAGTATTTATTGTGTAGGAATACTCAATAAATTTTGCATTATGCTCGACATTTTATGAACATTATGGTTTTCCATTTAATATTGCGATAAAAAATAATTTACACTTGTGTATATTTATTTATTTATTTATTTTTTTATAAATCGCCCTAACCGCCACGTAATATTTATTGTATATGAGAAATTTAGGGTTGATCAAAGCATTTACAGTGGCGAAAAGTATTGAATAATTTAGCTAAAATTGTTTATTGTTCGGTTGTACATAAAAACTGAAGGTATACTATTAATAACCTTGAGTAATAAAAATTAGTTAAATATTTTTCAATGCCAACGATGATCTCAGTGAGTCTGCGTTTGGTACAATATTGCATAAATGTATTCACTGAACAAAGAACAGTGTCAATTTATCGGCTGTGTTACATGAAATAAATAAGCCGATTGTACATTATGATTGTGATCTTTAAAATCTTATAGTCTACAATATTTTACATGAACATCTATAGAAATATGTTCATAACCCCTTAAAAGTTAACAAGCGCATTAAATTCATCTCCAACTAATGTTTATTAACCGCAAAATGAACCGTTAAAAAATCGGTAATGAATAGTAAAAATAATATAGGTCCAAAAATTAATACTTACGATACTCCCATATAAACTAGTAGCCAAATATGTAGATATTTTTTTTTAATCTTCACGAAAAGACCCAGGTGGTTTAAATACAATTCGAAACAACAACTTTAGGCATTTTTTTCATTAAATACATATCTAATTCTATTATCTGTCTATTCATGCACGAATAAACGTACAAATATTTATTATACTTTATCCCCCTTGTTTTTGAAAACAGTTGACTAAAGACTAAAGTAATTAATCAAAATTAAATGATTTAAATTGTGTAATTAAAAATAATTCTACTACATACATACTATAGGTACATATATATAAAAAAAAAAAACAAATAATATCCATTTGACAAGCAATTTTACGTTGAGAGAAAAAATAAAATTTTCCCTAGACGATGAACAAAATTCCACATAAAATGATTTTCCCTGTTCATAGTGTTTTTAATATCCTTTTGAATGAAGTGGTTTCCTATCTATTGTACCGATCAGAAATCAATAAACAAATACTTGAGAAAAAATAAAATTTCTTTGCATTTCAACCGCTCTTCCGATACCATTTCTCTACCATCATTATATCAAAGTTCTTCAAACTTAATTGAATATAAAACAGTGCTTCACCGATATAGAATCAAATTAGCTGCTTGATATAAGTTTCAATGGGGAATATCCTCGGTAATTACATTTAATTATTTTTGTTTATTAAATAACACAAAAAAATTATTTGTACGGCCACCATCAGATACACCTACTATCTATCTATATCTATATACAAATACATACATATATAATAACTATGTATTGTATGTATATACAGAGAAAGAGAGAAGCGTCATGACTTTTCCGAGAAATGATATTTTCATAAAATCTTCATTGATCCTATAGCCCCATTGGATAGAGAAGTAAATAGCCAATATTACTAAAAGCTTTTAACATTGTATTATGCCTCTGATGGTGTATATTCCGTATATGTACGTCTTCTCCTTTGCTCCGCAGATGTGTTTTATGATAATCAGGAACCCTCGTTTAACATTGTTTAATAGTTTAATTAAAACAATATATCGATAAAGTTTCCTTCTTCCATCTCGAAAAAGAATATGGAAGACGACGAAAATAATGATACTTCCCATCATCAGACAA
This sequence comes from Platyura marginata, assembly GCA_026745375.1. Classification (NCBI taxonomy): domain Eukaryota; kingdom Metazoa; phylum Arthropoda; class Insecta; order Diptera; family Keroplatidae; genus Platyura; species Platyura marginata. The sequence goes on from JANSTT010004393.1 coordinate 16,063, forward strand.
AACAGTTTCATGAAAAGAATATGCGTATGGGATGTGTATGATGATGTTGGGAGCTGAATGAAAAATCAAAAAACTTTCCGATTTCATTGTGTACGGAATGAATGTCGAATAATAAAGATATTATACATATTTTCGATATATGTACATGGATTTGGGGTATTGGTAATACATAGACTTTCCCGAACAACCAACAACCAACATATTTATATATAGTCTTGATAACTGTAAAATGAAAATTTTTATTTTAATCGGACACTGCAATCAATGATGCCATTTGAGATTTCTTTTAATGAAAAAACTAAATATTCTCTTGCCCAATGACTGGATTAACAATAATTTTCATATTTCAGGTAAATTATTTGTGTGCGTAAAAAAATGTGACAAAATAATAACCAATAACTTGTGTGTGACAAAAAGGTGACCAAAATGTTTGAAAAAAAAATACGACAAAAATCGAGAAAAATTTGTGTATAACGAAAAGGTGATCCAATTTTATTATCAAAAATTTGAATTGAATTAGAATTGAATGAATTTTTGATAGATAAATGTGAGAAAATATCCATTTATTTTTGACATTAGTAATAAAATTGACAAATTTTTCGCGTATTTCGTTTGTTGGTCGAGGATTAGTTGACCTAATAGATGTCGTTGCAAAAATAGGTTATGTAATTTCTTCAGTTTTTGTTATTATTGTTGTTTCCTGTTTATTACGAAGATAATTATGTAAAAAACATGTTTTTTTTACAATGTGTGTGATCGTTTTCTGTGTGTTGTCTCCACACCCTTGACGGTTGCGGCATGATCCCGCTCTGTGTTAAAGCTCATAAATTTTAAACATGAAAGGGTTAATAAAAAAAATTAAATTTCAACCAAATTTTGTCAGGGAACTATATTCTCTATGTGCAATGTGCATAGTACATTAAAGCAGTTATTATCAAAAGTTTGTCCTTTAAAGACGCCGTAAAGGGTCAACGTTTTCTAAAAAAGACGAAAACATTCACAATTAAATTCTCAGAAAGATGAGTAGCGTTTTGAAAATTTTTGGTTAACCCTTTCATGTACAAAATTTATAGACCTTAATAAACAGCCAAAAAACGGTCAAGATGTTCATCGAACCTTTAAATTTTTTTTTCATTTTCTTCCATCGAAATTACTAAGGTTTTTTTTGAAAAAATACTAGAATCGATAATTCTCACGAGACGCCACTGCACAAATAGACGTATAGAGTGCAGCTTTGTTTTGTCAATTTTATATTAAATAATAATTATGTAAATGCATAAAGGCTAAATATTATTCCAAATATTAATGGTACACTGCACAGGTACAACAGTCAGTCGTTGATTATGCATCAATAATAATAATTATTAATTATATATTTACGTTCCATACAACTTCACAATAGAAGCATAATTTAATAAGCTTAAGAGCTTTACATTCAGCTATTATGTTGGTTCAACTGAAACTAAATTGTTGATTTCAATTTTATGTACGGACATATGTACAACATCGTACAATTTTCACACGATAACCTCATTTTTTATACATAATGTTTTTCAAAAATTTTTCCTAGAAAAACAATTTAACCAGAGATTTTAAGATTGCATAATAAAACGATAGTTTGGCAAATTTGAAAATTTTCAAAACAAGCAAAACTCATACGAGTGGGATACTATAACATAATGAACATATTCGGTTCATTATTCACTCCATAAATCGAACATAATTTTCTGTTTATAGCCTGGTCATAACAATATGATGAATAAAAACGATTTAAGTATAGTGTTCTTTAGAGGGTCTATGTTGTACTTAATTTTCGAAATTATTATGCAACCGCACGATCTCACTTTATGTTATGAAGAGTTTATGTTTAAAAGGTATATGGCATACAATATGAAAATGCCAACATAAAATTTAAATATAAATCAATGATAATATTACCAGAACCAAATAGTGTTATAAAAATATTCGGCGCCTTTCATATGGCTTTTGTATACTGAAATTTGAAGGCTTAGGAAAGCCTTCAAGTAGGAACTTCGATTTTTTTTTTTATAAAATTTTTTCGTTTCAGTTTTATATTTTATCGATTAGTAGTTGATAGCTGATAAATGATATCATATTTTAGCGAAAAGAAATATTTCCTAAGATATTGGAATACTCATTATAATTTCAAAATCCACAACGATATTTTTTTGAATTTATTTAGCAGTAAAACTTTATGATGCCAACGTTATATTTAAAAATACTAAAAGCATTCAGAACAGAAAATACAAAAAAAAAAATGATATGAAATTTTTAAGTAGAAATGCCGGAACTATAAAAATATTTTACAATATTTATTGATAATTTTTTGTCGAATTTAAAAACAAATTAATATTAATTATGAAAATTTTAGAATAAAAAAAATAAAGAAAATGCTAGGGAAAATTGAGAAAATCTGAAACAATTTTTTTTTCCCGAATTCTATAAATTTGAATCTTAACGTTTTTAATTAATTTGTGAACATTTCAAGTAATTCGTATATTAAATTTCACATACATCTCCACACATTTACTATAGACGTCTAGAAAACGGCTTAAATTCCGATAAAAAAATTAAATTAAATTTTGAAAAATTCAAATTAAATATTAAGCAACATAAACACACAAGAATACCAATCATTTATAGTACTCACTTAAAAGGAAAAGAAAAATTAATAACATTGCAATATATAAAAGCATAGATTTGTATAACCGCAAAAACTTTAAACGGTGGTGAAGTAAAAAAAGCTATAAAAGTTTGAGCATCCTTTGGCTTCTGTTATTAAAAGATTATAAAGTGGTGAAAATACCGACACAATATTTCTCTATCCTTTTTTTAAACATTATTAGAAATTTTAGATAAGTAAGATATTTGGTGATGTCCAGAAAAGCCACCTATAGAATTTTATTCCTCTCTTTAAAATTAAAGATAAAATCAGAAATTATCTGTGATTTTCTCATAAATGCCTTTAAGATATTCACAAAACTAATGACAAATCATTTTAAAATATCCTCTTCAAGGTAGTCATCAAGTTTCATTCAACAACAACAACAACAACAAAATATGAATTCCAGAAATGTGATCAATCTTCACAGAGCTTGAACGGAAAATTACTCTATCTGGTGCACTTCTTAGCTATATTTATTAAGTGCTAAGTGAAAATTATTATTTTCATTGAGTCGTAAAAAATGGAAATAACAGTGAAAATGAAAATAAAGATGTTTGCACGTCAAAAATTTTGTAAAGTAATTCATTAAATAAATGGTGAATGTTGGTATCATACATATAAGAGTGCAACATACACATATACATACATATGTACACCAGACCAGGCCATCAAGTTTGTATAAAAATCTAATAAAAATGTAACAACTTTGTCTAGACATTGTTAACTCGGTTTTATTTCTGCTCTTGTAGTTTATATGGTTTGAAAATGAGCGTATGCACATAGCGGATATACTACTGCACTGCATAAAAATAAACAGAAAATTCTTCCTCCTTAGTTATATGTACGTGAGGGTAAGTGTTAACTGAGTTGGTACACGATTTTTGAATCTGTCTACGTACATAAATGTCCTTTTTCTGCACGGTTCCATTTTTTATCGTACCAATATATGTATATATGAATGTAGAAATCCTTCGAAGTTTATATATGTATGTAACTTTTGCTGTATTAATACTACATGTATGCCAATGCTGCTAAATTTAACAATACAATTACAGCAAGCCTCATTTTATGACTTCTGTTTTACTTTGCTGTCATACACCCCAAAGATTTCTTTTATAATGGTCTTCAGTTTTTTTTTTTTTTTTTTTTTTTTTTGAATCACACTCTTCTCTGCATTACATACATTCATACCATACTATAGCTTTGGGCTAACTATGGTTTTTATCAGACAATTCAATTTCCCTATTTCATTTCCATTTTGTAGATTTTCTTTCTCGTTATCATGCAATGCTGGAGGGCATGCATTTGTCATAAATTAAAATCTATTAATTGGCGAGAAATCATGCAGTGAATTTCAATTTTCCAATGCAATACTCCAATACTGGCAAGTAGGAAAATAAAAGTTTTATTTTGTATTTTTAATGTAATAATAATATTCGGTACACGATGTAGACGTCATTTAATTTATTGATTAATTTTGTTCTTATATCATGTATCGATTAAAAAATGGTTGGCAAAATTTTTGTTAAATTAAAATTGAAAATGGTGCCATCATCATCAGAACGACTTAACGTGCAGCAGAGTTAGGAGTTAAAAATAAACTACTTTCTGCATAAATCTAAATCCACCCCCTATAAATAAGAAAGTAACACAAAACATGAATAAAAACGATGGTAAGGTAAAGTTTATGGAGTAGAAGGGGGGCATATCAGCCAGATACAACGATCCACTAGACATATTTTAAATATTTAATTCAATGACACTTAGGTTTTTCTCTTATTTTGCATAATACCTACTATCTGGAAGCCTGAAATAGCTCCCCTGATAAATAATCTCTATAGAATTTTAGTATATTTCCGGACCAAGTTCAAACTAGAAAAATATTCGTATACCTCTACTATACACACAAATGTATGGAAGAATATTCCAGCATCTCTTCCATTTTTATCCATGATTCACTAAAAAAAAAAAAAATTACACAAGCTAAATAAAACGGAAAACCCCATTATCGTGGAAATAACACCACCCTTAATAATAAAATACGTTCTTTTACTGGTGTTGCGTATTTTAGCTGTCTGTCATACGTTCTAAAATATTTACCATCCCACAGGAAAAAGTTTACTGTCCCGTTTGGTGTTTTGTTTTTTCTTTTTCTCGTTTTTAAAAATGAATTCTCGTTAATTTAAACACAAAAAAATAAAAACCAAATTTTTTGTTTTTCCATTTCAAACTTGGAAAAGAAGATGAGTGGAAAATGCATCTAATTGTACGATTGTATTACCCATACACAGATACAGCACACACACACACACACACATGAACGCATACAATATAGCAACATATAGCCAGAAAACGTGAGCTGATTTCGCGTAAACCAGGAGGTGGTTGGTGGGTCGTACGAGTTTTGTGTTAATGTATTTTCGGTGACATAAAACGGAAGTTTTAAAACAAAGATAATAAAATTTTAGTACAACAGAAAAAAAAAACTTTTTTGCTGTAAATGTATTAAGTACGTGATGTACATCTTTTTCCATTGTGCGGCGGCACAAAAAAAAAAAGTATTAAAAATTTTCTAAATGAAATTTTCCTAATAGCTTTTCACAAATATTTTAAAATTACACACATACATACAGACACATACATAAATTGGCTAACAAGCGACAGAGTGAAGCCCGTTAGAGTCATTTTATGTCGATTTTAACCAACGAGTATATCTAATTTATTGCTCTTATAGTTTTTGAATTGTTTAGAGATGATTTAATCACCCTGATCTCCCTGATCTCCCTGACCATACTGACCATTAATAATAAATTAGATGAGAATGGTAAGGAAGATATTTTAATTTGTCACATTTTAAAATGTACAGAAAATTATGGAGTGGAACGTTATTTTACCACCGTCTCTCCTTACGAACGGTTTCCAGATGAATTTTTTCCATATAACAATTTGGCGCCCAACATGAAATACTTTTCTTTTTTTAATTCGATGGTATTGTTTTAAGGGTTGGATTTAAAACTTATTGGACCAACAATAGAAATGCTTATTTTAATATTATGCAAATTACAAATAATTATTGAGTATATTAATTAAAATGTCTAATAATTATTAAAAATTGACTGCAGCGCCATAACGGCAAAACATACATTGATTAATTTACTAGTAAAAAAAAATACCAAAATAAATTATCTAATTTTCAATACTTTGACTGTAAGCTGTTTATTTCGGAACCTTAATTTAGAAAGAGGGCTTTTTTTCTTTTCCTCCAATGACAAACTTCAAACCAAAGCTATAATACCCTATGAAACTATACGCTCCTATGGTTATAAAAAAAAGGTAAAAATCGCATACATAACCTCTATATACATATTATGTACGGTATGTATTTATATATAGAACATTTCAATGACATATGTATTTTCAATTATTCAAGCAATGTTAGTTTTACTACCTTGACAATTGATTAAAACAATCTCAAGGAAATCCAAGTCAAATCAAATAAAAGAATTCATATTACATGAGGAGAACCATTAAATTTGCATTGTTAAAATAATTCTGAATTCAAACTGACACGTTTTAATGGCATTAAGGTAGGTACGGTACAGTATTGTACCCATATACATATACTTACCATATATTCCAGCATTACATATATGTAGAACGGGAATCGGGAATGGGAACATGCACAATAATATGATGGCAGAACAAAAGTCAAGTATGGTTTCTGCTTATACGATTATGTGTTTGCCTTTTGTTTCAAGTATTTGTTAGCAATTTTAATGTCATATCCTAAGTACCATTAAGCAGAACAAACATTTATAATGAGTAAATTGCATTGTGTTGCAATTTAGTGAAGATTCTCCACTATACTCTTAAGTGTTTCCATTAATTATGTTGTTCTATCATTTAGGTGAGTTGTCTCCACTTCTTTTGTCTTGTTTTGATTTATAGCAGCATAACGAAAAGCTCGATAATTTCCGGAGTAACTAAATATATTATATAGTCAAATTATACGAGAGAAGAGTAAGTAATCATTTTCTATGCGTTACATTTTTTTTCTTTATTATTTTCTTAACTTATCTATAGGTAGGTGCATAGCAGATACGAAGCTCTAATATTTTGACGACGGAAACACCTATAAAATGTCTACATTAGAATTTTTTTGTCTTATGATTTTAATTATTTTATTTTAAGGAAAGTTAACCCTTTCGCGGACATATGAAATTTAGAAAATGTTCGCAAATTGACACATGTAATTATTTGGGTTTTAATGCAGATATTTAAATTCGGATTTCAGTTTTGGGTTTGTGGTTTATTAAATATTCCATTTTTACTGAAAACATTTTTTATTAAGCCATTAGTAGTGTCGGCCTTTGCCGACGTGTCCGCCAAAGGGTTAATTAAGTAGAAATTTTCTCTGTTAAATTCAGGGATTGGCGGGCGTGGTTGACTGATCTGGCCATTGTTTATTCTGAAGCTTATTCGAAACTTTTTAATAAATATTTTTTTTTAGTTTGGCGAACGAAGGCATGCTTATGTCTTATGTATCCTTAGAGAATTCGTTCGTGTACATGTGTCATTTTAAATGTTCGTTATTGCCAATTAAACCTGTGTATAATCGGATGCCACAAATAATTATTTATTTACTCATATTCTATTCTGCATTGATATTTTACATATTTTACACAAAATTGCCAATCAAACTAAATCCTTCAACAATAAAAAATAAAGGAATCAATAAATGATGATTTTAAAAGCACTATTTAACATACATAATCAATAAAAAAAATACTGTCCGGTCACATATATTTTTAAACCAAATTTTTATTTTAAATACTAACTGGTTCGGCATCCATTATGTGCACAAAAAAATATCAGATTTTTTCAGTTTTTTTTTCGATTTTCCATATGGAGCTATTGATTGCATATGTGACATGTGACATTTTTATACATATCTCTACTATGGCATTCAACAATAATAATTCAAAATTCGTATTTGAAATTTTTTTACATATTTCATATCCTGCCAATGGTGCCCCGACCGTTTATTGTAGTTTAAAAAATTTGATCCAGAATTTATCATTTAAATTTAAACATAGAAAGCTATTTGATTAATTATTAGAAAGAATTTTTGTCGAGAAAACAATTATTTTTAAAATACTTACCAATTTGGTACTAGGGTTGTAAAAATAAAAATTTATTAATCGGATTGTAACTACTAAAATAAATAAAATCTGGTCAATATAAATGTATTCAACGAACAAAGAATGATCTGTACAATACAGTTTTTTTTATGAAATTGTAGCATGTATTTCATAAAAACAAACTGGATTTCGAACTGTTGGTATTTTGAAAATTTATTGTGATTATTGAAAGAGATGATTAATTAGCATAAAAGGATTAAAATAATCTATTTTAATATTTCCAATTTAGGTGAGTTACTAATAAATTTGATACTTTAATAATATCGACAACATACATACAAAATAGTTTAAAACTCAAAAATACCTCCTCCAACACTGGGTTGGGTGCGTCATTCAAATAGATTATATTACAAATGATTACTTATTAACGATAAATTTCATATATAAAATGTACTAAACAAACACGAGTCATGTTTGGCATCATCTATACTATACTATACCATCATCATCCAAACATACATAATAACAAGGCCTAGTTCACTTCTTTAAATAACTTTTGCGCTTATTCACATACATATAACAGCCCTAAGTAAACCCTCTTGTGTAAACTCAATATATGAGGATGTAATATCCACATTATGGCGGCTACATGAAGCAATTTGCGAATGAAGGTATTAAATGAATACGAGGATATTTATGAATTACACAATGACATTAAATTGAATATTTTGAGGGTAATTGAACGATTCTGTAATAGGATTCGCGAGCATAATGACACACTTTACATGAATTATGTTTGATTTTATTAGTTAAAACGTATATAATATGTACATATACGTAATATATACGTATAAACAGCTATACATATATTATCCTGACGACGTTCTGTTAGATACGTTAAAATGTTGGTAAAACGACTTACCATACCGCACAAAATACCAGAAAGATATGCTTGAAAATGAGCTAAAACGCTTCATTTTGATGTAAACTGTTGCTTGTTTAGTAATTGAAATATATTATTAAATCTGAACTGAATTTCATCAGTGAAGTAATGGTTTTAGTAGGTAGCATGAACTTAACTAAACTTTTACTTTTGAAATTAAGAAAATTGTGTAACATCTTCTTATGAAACTTGATTTTAATTTAACATTTGACTATACATATTTTCCTCTCTAAATGAACTATTAAAGCAATAGACAAAGTAATCAGTTAAACTGACTATGTATGTACTGCATACATTTATATACCAGCATATAAATATTATTACTCAAGAGGCCCTAACCCTCATTTTTCCAATTTTTCAGGAGAGAGAAAAAACCAAATATTACGTAAAATTAATTAAATAGCGACGATAACGGTGTGTCATTTTTTTCTCTATCCTGGATAAAGGGATTTACGGCTAACACGTCAAAATAATAGCCCACGAAATATTTCGCGCACAAAATAGTCCCTACAAAACGAATAAAGACAATAATGTCGCTAAGAAAGCTTAACTTCCATGTACATTGTACATACATATATAAACACCTAATTTAAAAATCTTAAAGTTTGTTAACAAGTGATGCCAACTACAATATTTTATGTTACATTTATCCATAATTACATAATGTTACATTATCCATAATTATCCGGTTGTCAAGAAATGTTTCGGGGAAAAAAAAAAACCAATTGTAAGTGACACTTAATTTTGCTCAACCAATTGCAAAATGAACTACATACATAATATGTAGTTGCAATGAGTCTACAAAAAATACTTGTTGACTTTATTTCTGTTTGGAACACGCAGAAAATGACATTTAAAGGGCTATTCTGTATTAAGGTTGATCTAAGAGTTATCGATCTTTACACACAAAAATAATAGCGCACATAAGACAATGCCTTCATAAGAAGAAGAAGAAGAAGAAGACAATGCCTAATTTTGGTATTCACACTCAATTCTCTTAAAAGTGCTCTTAATTATTTATCACCACAAGATTTAAGAGAGTGGTGATTAATCGTTCTGTCAAATTTAAAAAGAAGTCTCAAAAAATAATTGAAGTTGAAGTTTTATAAATTGGAAATAAATATTAGAAACATTTTTTAATTTGAAATCAATGATTTTAGAAAATTCGCTGACCGTTCTTATAAGGATTGCTTTTCTACTGGACTTATAGGTAATTTGACATAGATCGGTGCCAAATGTTTATATGATAATAATCAAAGGGTATTATAACTTTTGTACGGAGTGTGAACCAAAAATAGTTTTTGAAATGAGCAATCGATTGCTCAATTTCAATGTTAATTTTTTCTCAATTTTCCACTTTTCACAAATAACAATTTTCTAAATATGTGGAGAGTGTAAATCAGTTAAATATAATAAATCCCATTTTAATTTTAATTATGGCGCAATATCAGACGAAATTAGTATACTTATTTGAAATTTTAGTTAAGTTTGAATGGCTATTTGGTTATATGGATTTTTCCCAAAAATCTTCGATTTTTTACTAAATGTTTTGTTAATAATTCCATATGTTGAAGGCGCAATTTTATTCTCTTAAAAGTAATAGGAAAATGTCTTACAGTAAAGTCAAAATATATCGTCAAAAAATGTTTTGCCAGATTTGGATTCTATGACCAAAAATTAGCTAATATGAAAAATTTCAATAAATATATGTCAAAAGTCGACAAAAGTTCAGGTCTCAAAGGGTTAAGATGGTCTTAAATTAAAAGAGTAGTGCACTGAATACCAAATCATCTTAAGTTAAGATTTTAAGAGAGTTAAGAGCTAACTGTCAATTGAGAACGATCTTAATTGGCCTGTTAAACTAAAGCTCTTAAATCAGTAACTATAATACCAGCACTGATCCGCATTCGCACCAACAGTCTTTAACTATTTAAGTATAACTTTAACTAAGTATTTATTCTAAATCTAAAGTATCGTTTCACTACCATCTACTCGACTATAACATAATTTTATAAATATTATCTCTATCACTATACATTATATAAAATGAAACGACCCTATAGTACAAATGGACTTTGTAAATCATGATGCAGCTTGTAGCTGATCCGAAGCACTATAAATCGCTTTTTAGACAACAACAAAACAAAACAAAACAACAAAAAAAACAACAAAAAAGAAAAACACACATACACACAGACACAGACACACTACATTTTATATATTGAGCAGTTTTAGCAACAAACAAAATCCATTAACTAAAATGAACATTTGCGTTAAACTTTGTTCCATATAATCCAAGGGACAGCTTAAATTAGGCTCGACCAAACACATAAAAAAGTAATTTATTAGGCTTGACGGAGTTGTCCTTAAATTGTTGTTTGTTTTTATGCGGCAAAAAGAAATCGTAAATTCTTTTATTTTCTTAGCCGTTGTTTGGACTGCTTGGAAATTTTTGTTCCATATTTTTGTAAGTACAAAATAAGAACTGGACTTACTATAAACAAAAGTAAAAAAAAAAAAAAAATGTTTAAGTAAAAATCTCTTTATTTGGATGGTATTAAAAAAAAAAAAAATTTAATTTAGTGCTGCAGCAATTATATTTAGAACTTACCGATTTCACAATAAATGGTTTGAAACACTACTACATATGTGTGTACAGTACATAAAATATTTTGTATATCGATAATGATGTAATTTTTCCCAATTCTGCTGATGTTTCAATTCATAAGGCTTAGTCTGCATTTTATATAATCATTGAATTGTACATTTTATTGCAATGGCAATGGGAATAGCAATGGTTTGCTCAACAGAATTGTTGTAACCCCTAAATCCAATTAAAAATAATTAAATTTAAAAACCATCCAATCACTAATATATAGAGCAGAGTTCCTGTTTTATTAAAATTGGCGTAATTTCTATATATATATATATAAAAAATAGAATTGATCAATTCCCTTGAGACAACACTCTCGTACTTAGTATCTATCTATATACACCATATCTATGTAATACCTCTGTATACGTGTATGTAGTTATGGTTCTTTGCCAGGGTATTCTTCAAAATTTTACTTCACCTATAAAAAGGAATACCAAAATCGATAGATATCCAATAATCGTATTTCTCGTTCAACGAGTCTCTTGAGGCATTGCCTGTATATATATTTTTTTCTTTTTTTTTTTTTTTTTTGCAAGGTAGACCCACGTCGATCTTATATTTTAACTTATAGGAAATTTGCGAACATTAAAAGCTGATGAATATAAATCATGGCATTCCAAATGAAATATATTAAATTGAATTTATATACATACATATGTACATACATACATAGATAAAAATGATGTGATTTATTTAAAAGTTTATAAATTTTTATTTATTCAGAGATCTACAAATATGTCTAGTAATCTAGTATTGAAATAAATTAAATTAATTTTAAGTGTAGTAGGTATACTTTACTTTACTTAACATTTGATTCTGATATTTTCTACAATATGGCCAACAATTGAGTTGTTGATTTAAATTTAATTCTGCCAAAACAAAAATAAATGATTTGGTTAATTAAATTATATTTTATGATATTTAAATTAATTAAATATTATTTGTAGAGAGAGATATTTTAACTTATTCAAAAATAATTTCATAAATTGAATGTAATTATTGAAAGCTTTTAACAAAATTAATTAATTTGCATGTTTTGTCGTAAACTTTATAAGCTTTCACATTTCATTAAATAATAATCGATTTTGTTTTAAATCAATTTTGTGTAAAAAGTTAAATTTCTATGAACTTTATGAATTGATTTTCTGGATAGAAATAAAAACGCATAAAAACCCAAAAATTAAATTGAAAAATGGCCAAAATGGCTTAAGTAATCTAAGTATCCTTTGGATTAAGTATCCAATAAAATCAGAGTTTTTTCTTCTTTTTTTTTGTTTGTCAAATATCAGCATAAATCAGTGCAGTACAATTTGGGTCGATTTATCTTCATGGTGCAAATTTGTTTTTTTAATTTTGTTCTCAATTTATGGCTAATTGAAAAGTTTATTTTCGCCTTTTGGCGCTAATTGACCTCAGTTTTGTTATTGGTGAACTAATTTTCAAATTTTCAAATAAAAAATTTTTTTTAGAAATTTTATCTACATTTGAATTTGAATGTTGATAATTTGAACGGTCACAAAATGATTCAAATGGATTTCTGTTTTCTTTTTCGGGAAATGAATCAAATTTTCACACAATAATTTTTTTAAGACATAAAATGAAAAAAAAAAAATGCTAGAAGTTAAAGCCTCTCTCTCACTGCAAAATTTACCCACGTTGGTAAATCGTAATTATTGTTTATCGATGTCTATTTTGTTATATTTTCATATGGCTGTTTTCTTTTCTCTTTTTACGATATCGTTGTTCACCGGAGAAACGTGGGTGGAGGAGGCTTTAATATCTCCGGAAATCCTTCGGAATATTCTAAATTTTGAATTTGTTTTGTAAAGCAAACCAGCAACCACCCAAAATTGTGCACTTTAATCACACATGCCCCACATAATTTTTTTATAGATACTATAATAATAAAAATAGTCCTTTCTTAAATATATTTTCATAATGAAAATATTTTTAAAATGGAATAGAAAATTCTTATTTTGGTATAAGAAAAAAAATAATTTAATTTGGAGAGTTAAATTCCCAAAATTTCTATTCGAATTTTCTCGAATTTAGAAGAAAAAACAAAATGTATTTGTTACTATAACTGTAACTTGGTGCATTATGTTAATTAATGCATTTTTATTCATATACAATATGCATAAAGAGACTTTATTCAATTTTTCAGTAAAATTGTTTATCTTCTGAAATTACATCCAAGTTTTTGTTGACTCTTTTAATAACTGAGCAAAGGGAGCTCTTTAATACAATAATAATCCCCTCTGTTGACAATGGTGTACTATTTCATATTTACTATAATATTAATTATCGTTTAGACCAGGGGTCTCCAAAATTTTAAGTCTAAGGGCCACACTGACTTCTCCACTAAGTCTCAATGGCCAACATCAACATACTGTAGTTTTGAATCACGCTCAAATTTTCGTACTAGTCGGTGAGTGAGATATCTATAGCGCAGAGTACGAGGGTGGACTCTGTTCCGTTCGCAATTTCGGTTGTTATTTACGGGACAGTGTCAAGGACATTTCATAAATCTCATATCATTAATTACAGTTAAAATATTCAATTTCATATGTACATATGTCAGTTATTGTGTTTCTTAATTAGTCGTTAAATTAAAAAATCTGATTATTATTTTGTATGATTATTTTGTATGATTGTACATTTTACAATGTCATCAAAATAAACTACCGCGGGCCGGATCGGTGGTGATGTTTTGGTCCGTGGTAGTTTAGTTTAGAGACCCCTAGTTTAGACAGAGGGTTTAGTTTTCTATATTTGTTTAATTCCTATATATATATATATATATATGTATATACCGACCAAATGGCTCAGTGGATTGAGTGGTTGCCTTTGGAGCGGGAGGTCCCGGGTTCAAGTCCGACTGGGGT
>JANSTT010004404.1:0-30366 GCA_026745375.1 Platyura marginata
GGTAAAGTTAATTTAACTGCCGCTGGGAACGGCAATGATCGAGTTAAAATGACTTCAGTCATTTTAACTGCCTGTAGGAACACACCCTAGAATAGACACCTTTTTTAATGTTTTTTTGTATACTTTTCAATGCGTTCAAAGTTTTATTGCTAAACGAAATACCTTAAGAAAAAGTACTTACTGGCTTGCAAATAAAATAATTTAACTTGCAATTATTTTAGCTAGCCTCTTAATCTGTCCGTCCGTCCGTCCGTTTGTGATCAAGATTCCGGGTTGAACGACTGAAGCTAGAAAGCTGAAATTTGTAAGAGTTTTTTTGTGTAGGGGAGGCTACCGAAAAAATGGTTCAGTGGATTGAGAAGTCTCGGGTTCAAGTCCGACGGGTAAAACATGAAAATGTTTTTCTCTGGTGTGTTGCTATAGTCTCAGTAGATAATATATAAAGAGAGCGTAAAGGACTTATCTACTATGAAATAAAATACTCACAGAACGTCAGCAATATGGCGTGGATGGAGAATTCGTAATTTTCATTTAATCAAAAATGGCTAAAAGAGATCAAAACAACGATTTTACTCTCTGAGAACTGTCAACAAATTTGTTTGAGGTTCCTTCCTCTGGTTCTTTCTTCTTTGGTCTGAGGCCGGGTGGTTGAATTGCACTTAAAAATAGTCTAGAAATTGCATTATCTCAGAATGACAGTGTTTAATGGTGAGTAGGTGAAATGGCGAGCATTTGTAAGTTTTCCAAGAGAAACACCTCAAGTGCTGCATTTCCGCACACACTCAAAGAAGATGTCGTCATATCAATGAGATAAATGTGCATTTTAGTGGTACGAAAACGGGACCATTGTGTTAATTAGAAGATCAGAATAGGTCTCGACACGGTGGTACAGTGTGCAGATAATTTTTATTATTTACTCGAAAGATATTAGGAATGTAGAAACAATGAATATGACAATAATTTTAGAAAATTTCAAAATTTCATTCTTAAACCAAAAAAGTTCCACTACTTACCGTTATGGCGCTGCTATCAATTTTATGTTATTTATATGGGTTTTTAATTATTTGTATTCAATTACATATATATTTGTTGTACAGTCAAACACGGACAATGGCGTAGATAATAATACTGGTATATAATAATCGCCGTAGCCAATTATTACTTCTTTACTGGTTTTAACTCATAATTGGTTCTGTTACAAGATATTAATTTATATCCAGGTTTAAAATTATCAAAAAACGGGAAAATCAATAAGTAGAAAAAGTAGAAAATTCAGATCAATTGAAAATAAATTTGAAAAACTAAAATACATTTTTATGTATAAAAAAACCATTTTTAGTTAATGTCAATAAATTGGAAAAATGAAAAGGGCAACATTTGTATTTTTCACATTTTCATTCAAAATCTAATCCTAAAGTAATTGTTGTTATAATAAATACTAATTTTAGTGTTTTTTTGGTTTTGTTTAGTGATTATTTCGGCTGCATTTTTTTAATAATTTTGTATATGAGATTTTTTTAACTATCGATAAGAAATTTAACAAAACATATGAGAATTAAAAATAAATCAAACATCAATAAATTAAATTTTTAAATTCGTATTTATTATCATGTCTTTACTGAAATTTTTGTAATTAACTTCATTTTTCTGTAGGTACTAAATATAGAATAAACATAGAATAAAATGGCAGCAATTTATTTGCGTACACATTTTCAGTACTATATAAGAAGAGTAGGGGGATTAAAATTAGCTTAACCTAAGTTGATTCAGTTAAACTTAACTTTTTTTATTCAGTTTTTGGATATTATGAACATAAATTAATTTCTAATAGAATAATCTACACGCTACGATTTTACTTTTTTGTTTTGTTTGCCTAACAAATAAATGCAAAACAACTAATAAGTAATGAATATATGTATAACTCTAAGAGATAAATTTGTCTGTTTTAATCACCTTCATTATTATTACCATTTAAAGTAGTACTGTTTCCAATACTGTTATTGATACTTGTTCCTCCTCCTCCACCTCCGCCGTTACAACCTCCCATCGGTCCATAGAATATCAGTTCAGGTATTTGTCCGCCCTGTACACCTGTCCCATTCGTACTTTCCGACGAACATTGAAATTGAAATGTTACATTGCCCATACAAACTTCGCTCATACCTTCTTGTCCGAAAAAACTCAATTCCGTTCCGTCCAATATAACAGAAGCGGTATAATAGCTGTCCGGTTCAATTTGTATGGGATTCTCAAAGAATACATGAAATGTATTGCTTGAACCATCCGAAAAAAATTTCGTACTATTTTCGGCCAAAATGCGTCCCAATCGTTTTAATTCAATTTTAACATTATAATCGGCGGCACCCGTTGACGAACCGTACAAACCAAAACCAACAATAAATATTCGTTTGTCAACCGAAAATTGTATCGAGTCACATCGGCCACGATATCTCCATTGATTACTTCGGTATGCACACGATTGAAATCGATGACACACTTGCGTCTTTAAACCTGCTCGTGGTTTTGTTGTGAAATTAAGTGATGGCTTATTTTTAGCGGTAAAATGCAAAAATATGTCAATTGTTTCCTGTGGCGTTAGTATACCCAATTGAGCTACCCCATTGGCAAATTCTTCCAGTGTCATTGTTGGAATTCGTATCAATTGCAGTGCCGGTCCGAGGACATTTCGTCGATTCAATGATGTTGAGTCAATTTCCATTTTTGCACATGCTGCCTGTGCCCAATTTAATGCCGCCTCAAATAGATTAATTTCTTTGCAATTTAATGTTTCACGGGCCAATATCGATTCAAATGTTTTCATGTCAATATCGACAAATCCCTCTGATTTGATGGCCATTTCTGCCTGTTTTGTGGGAGTTGGTAAAAGAATTAAAGAACGAAAACAAATTTAATTTTCTAACTAAAAGACTAAACGATAAATTAAATGTGATAAACAAAACGAAACGGGTTGATTAAAACTGCAATACGGTGTTTTTGTTTTAAAAAACGTATATTGTCAACAATAATTTTTTTTTTTTTTGGTATACACAAATATAGTATTTTTTCCATATAAAAATTAATACATCTATAAAAACATAAATGAGAATACCACAGACAACATGAAGATATGTACACATTATTTTTACGTTTCTTTATTTAAAAATATATATAAACAAATTTCTTTTTTCGTCTTTGAAAATGATTAATGCAATTCAGAGTTTCGTTGTTCTTAAATTTTTGTGTGCGTTTTGAAAAATTATAAATTTGCATGTTTTTGTTTTTATTATTTTTTTTTTTTGTAATAAAATACGTACCGCCAAAAATCTACGTCTAAAAAAAAAAATGTTATACAGTTACTCACAAAATTATTCGGACAATTAAAAAGAACATAACTCATAAACGCAATACTTTGAGGACATATGATTTTTAAAGGATTTTACCTAAAGTCAAATAATCCAGAAAACTGAAACGCATTTTGGACTATTAAGAAATGCTGGAAACACTTCAGAACAAAAGACAATTTTGAACTAATTTCGATCGTCGATTCTATCCAACTATACGTATAGGTGGTCTAACAAAGTTAGCAACGAGAATCAATGGACAATCACAAACATGTGGAGATAGTTTTTGATCATATAAAAATGAAACTAAAATTAGGCATACACTTCGCTAACCTAGGTACCTAGGCGCGTGAAATACTGTGACGACTCAAAGCACATGCCGTATTTACTCTGTGAGTGTCTTGTGATTCCTCGTTGTTTCGAATTAATATTCAACAAGGAATCGTTACCGATATTTTTCTATCTTTGTTTCGTTTCAAAAGGAATTTTAGCTTCGATTTGGTATAAAATTATTTTTGTAACGAATTTAAGGGGAATAATAATAATATTCCAAAATAAACTTATGAGGTTTTTCAGTATTGCCATCGGATAAGAATTTTTGTAAATTTCCATTAAAATATCACATTTTTATCGTTTCTTGCTACTAGGCCTTAGTAATTTTTTTAAAATTTAATAATTTTTTTTATGAGTAACTGTAAATAGTTTCCGAATTGAATGAATCATTTTTCATATTATAAATAATTTTTAAGCGTAAATTGAGCACAATTTGGTTTGTTTTGTTTTTAATATATATAAAAAAAAACGTCTTAAATTGATTTATAGCAAATCCATGATTATGGTAACTTGTGAAACGTTACTTTACACATAATTGACAAACATGAAGAACAACAAAAATTAATTAATTTTTTTTTAAAGACACATTTTTATTTCACTCGTAAGATTTTTTTTTTTTTTTTGGTAAAGTGTTTCATGTCTCATCTCTATCTATAAAAAAACATTTAAATTTAATGTTTCAAAAAGTATTGCAGTTTAAACACCCATTTTGTATTAGTTTATCATATTATTTAAAATAAATTTTTTAGTTTTATTTAAGGTAGAGTACATTCAATTTTGTTTACGACAGTCATAAAATATTAGTTAAGACATCATCATTGGTAATTCTTATTTAGTAATATTGTTGGAGAATAAGTTTTTGTTGTTTTTTTTCTGAGGCTTGAGATTCATTGTCATTATTTGTTTTTGTTTTTGTTTTTTTTTTAATACAACCTTTCTGAGTGAAAAAAGCGCAAACAAAAAACCGATAAACAACATTGCGTGTGTCATAAAATGTTTTTTTTTTTTTATGTTAATCATTATTTGTTCAAATAGAGAGGGTCTGGGACTTAACTGACTATTATTTGTTAATATCTGTGTACGATACAGAATTGGTATATCTAATGTTTGGGGATACAAATTGAAATTGATGGTGATTATTTATTCATTCACAACTATTTTTTACATTTTGCTACACTAACAAACAAAACAAAAAATCTCCCAGAATCTTATTTAGCGGTCTATTCATCCTTTTGACATTTACTAACCAATTGATTTAAATTTTATGTAACATTCTTTAAATCTATCAAATTCCCTCAGAAAACAAGACTGAGTGTCAGTGAAAAAAAAAACCTATAATTGTCTACATTTTTCTCCTTGCTCTTTGGAATAATATTATCTGTCTCCTTTCTATTGTGCTTTAAAGAGTTTAACTATTGAATGCAATGTACTTGACCTCTGCATTCAATTATCATTCTATTCCGTTTTCTGTTTTTTTTTTAAATTTTGGTTTTTTGTTCCAACTAAACTTCCTTCCCATCCCAATTATTCTAATGATAAATATGGAAAAACTGAATATCGATTTGAATCTCTGTAAAGTCGTTTTATCGTAATTTATTTAATTAATGATTAGAAATCATTAAGTATAATGTAAATAGAGCAAGCAACAAAGCGAACTATTGAAAAAAAAAATAATAATAGAACATTCCATGACACACGATATGCAACTTTTGATGAAACGATAACAAAAATCTAGAAATAATTTCGCGATTGTGATATGTAAAGTTAGTAAATATTTGTTTTGTGTGTAAATATGTATGTATGTATATTTGTATGCATGGGTAGGTAGGAGGTATGTATGTAAACGCAAATATTGCGCAATTAAAAATTCATTTAAATAAAATTATGAACTTTTTGTCGTTTAAAAATAACCGCTTATGACAAAATTGTCACAAATCACAATTTTTCTAAATTTGAATTACTCGATGTCATCGATGATGAATCGGACGATGACGACAAATAATTATTGTGTTTTACTATTACAATATCATCAACCTCTTCTAAATTCGAACTATCTAATGGA
This sequence comes from Platyura marginata, assembly GCA_026745375.1. Taxonomy (NCBI): domain Eukaryota; kingdom Metazoa; phylum Arthropoda; class Insecta; order Diptera; family Keroplatidae; genus Platyura; species Platyura marginata. Next base: position 5,737 of record JANSTT010004404.1, read on the forward strand.
TCACATACCTGTGCATCAATAACTTCCCAGCAACGTTGCATCAATTCTGGTTCCTCAAATAATCTTGATTGGCTGAGCAATAGACAAGCATTTTTAGCTGTTAGACTAGTTTCTAGATAGTTAACACATGCCCGAGCTAAATGCGGCACTATGTACTTTTTGGCAACATAGAGTGTGGCTAAAACGTTATCGGCTTCCAATTGAATCTCATCACAGTATAGGTATCTGTATGGAATAAAAAAGAGAAGAAAACAAAAATTAATATTAATCGACATCTTATTGTCTGGTTTGGTATTTAGAGATTTAATTTAAAGTACTTGAGTAAAGTTAAAAATGCCAATGGTTCAACATCAGGAACTTTAATTTCTTGTTTATTTTCGGCAAGTCCACCAAAAAACATGGCATAGAACACTGAACTTCCTGTAGCCAAAACATATTTGTGTGCTGGGATTGTCTGTATATTATCTGGAAAATTTGAGTGTTAAGGAAAAAAAAAAAATTTTCCTAATTATTATCTTACCATCACTGCCAACAATAAACTTAATATCTGCCATCAAATCATTATTAAACATTGCTGCATTTCGTTCGCGTACTGTAGACTTGGTAGCCTGCCAATTTGGATCCCCAGTATCTATTGGACATGTATTTCCACTTGATGGCATACAAAATGAGGTTGAACTCAATGCACCAGGCGATGCCAAAGGTGACGATGGTATACTACAGGGCTGCGTTATTTGCATATTTTCACGTTGCATTAATGAATTATTGTGGGGAGGCGATAATGACAGTGAACCATTATTTAGTGTTTCAACTGAAAATTGAAACACATTGTCATCATTTTTCTGTTTATTATTAAAATGTAATCGAGAAAACAATAAATAAATTAAATTTCACTATACATACTACTGAACACAGTGATTCACGTCCCTCCCAAAAAAAAACCTTTATAAACTTACTATTCATCCAAGAGTGTGTCTGAGAATATGGCATAGTTAGTTCCTGATTTTTCTTAACGGGTTTCTGTGCTATTTTATTGTACAAATTCGACATAGCCATTCTTTTACCACTAACAAAAATCACTTTTTACGCCCTCATAACAAAACTTTTTTCCTTTATACAGCCATTTTGAAATTATAATGATGATAAAATACTCTCATATGTTGTTCGCTCTGCGGTTGCTGATAAAAAAAAAATCATTCAGCGCTCCAATATATGCCAGAAGCCAGAGTGAGATTAATGTTTTGTTTTTATTTACAATATTTACAAATTGTGGAAATCAAATATGCGTAAAGAGTTTAGCTGTATTCGATATCGAATGTATGAAAGAGATAATAGTATCGTTGTTTTGTATTTTGAATAAAGAATTGAAATCAAATGTTTGATTCTGATATGTGAGAACGGAGACCATAGAGACAGAGCATGCGTAGGAAGAGGTGAGACGGTAAATCTGTAAAATATATTTATTAACTTACTAAGAGAAAAAGAGTGTGGGATCAATAATTTTATTGAAGAGAGAATTAAAAAGAGTTAAATAAATGATGAAAATTTGATATCGAGCGAGTTTATTTGAATTTAGCGATTGGTACTTTTATTTTTATTACTCATTAGTGATGCGCAAGTAACCGATACTTTTACTTTTTATTGATTAAAATGCAATTTATGTACAAAATTATACAAAAATATGTCAGTAATCAGTAAAACCTCTTTTATATGAATGTAGGTAGTTCGTTTTACATATAAAGACCAGTGAAAAAGGAATAATTGGCTACGCCGATTATAATAATACTCGTATGAGTACTTGTTTATTATCTATGTACGTCTACGACTTGATCTGTGTTTATTTTGTTTGCATAAAAAATATAATATGTATATTGAGTAAATTGTATACAATTGATTAAAAACTAAAAATAAAATAAAATTGAGCGCCATAACGCATAAAGCATGGTTCCCAGATTTCCAACATCCCTCGGGGGGACAGAAGGAAAAAGCGAAAGAGCAAAAAAACAACTTTAATTTTTGGATTTTAATCAAGATCACAATTCATATTTAATTAAGATCAGAATTATTACAATTCATATCTTAATAGGACCATATCTTCAATGATATCAAATTAATTTAATAAAAAGCACATTATTATCAAATTGTAAATAAATACATATTGCAATATTATAATCTTCAAGATTGTAAAAAAATTAGAAAATTACATGATTTCTGGGAGATCATTGAATGACCCGTTTATTTTGAAAGTAGCCTAAGTCCAGTAAGAGAAGCAAGATATGCCAGAAGGATAGGTTAGGTTGGGGGGGCTGTAAGGCTATTGACCCTTCACCACTGAGACCTAAAAGATCTATTGTAGGTGCCCCTGCTGAAATTTAAATGTCCTCTTTTAGCGAGGTGTTATTAATGAATTGTAGCACCCGAGAGGGGCTGTTCTGTCGGATGTCGTTTGGAGTCAGAATGTAGCCTCCTAGGTGGCGAAGCCTTTTATGGGCCAGGGCCGGACAGTCGCAGAGTATGTGTTCCGCTGTTTCGTCCTCTTCGAGACAGAAGCGGCATGAAGGGTCAGGTGTTCTGCCGATTTTGTGGAGATGATATCTCAATTGGCAGTGACCTGTAGATAGTTCAGTGTAAATTCTGAGGCTGTTTTTATGAAGCCTAAGCAGCTTATCAGCTCTTTGTTGTGAATGATGGTTTCGCCCTCTTCCCAGTACATTGATGCCCATCTGATTGTTCCTTTCGACAATCCACAGAATGGTTCTGGACCGATGAAGGTGGCTGTAGCGCCTTCTCTTGCGAGGGCGTCTGCGGTTTCATATGTTTTCTATTTATACAATCTAAGCCGTCGATTTTAATTTTGTTAATTCTTAGAAACTCAATTCTAAGGGCAATGAAATGTAAAGAAGGAAATGATGAGGAAGTTAGATATGTAATATGGGCATTATCTTTAACCCACCCATCAAAATGTTTGTGTGGAATGGAATCTGCGTAACCTTCACTTGGTATCCTTTATTATACCAATGGTTCAAGAATTTTTCAATTATTTCTTTAAAATACATATCTCAAAAATATCAACTTCAACTTAATATATGTGTAGGTGGAACCTTTTTAGTTTTTTTTTTTTTGTCTATTAGTGTGATCATGAACTTAAGTGACACTTGAAAATAGTTGCAAAAAATTATTTGAAGACGGCAGAGATCATTATTATATTATGTCATATTTCTAAAGTGTTAAGTTTTGTCAATCCTAAAAATGGCTATGAATTGCTTTTTTCTCTAAATACCAAATTATACCACGCCTTCGCTATTACCAGTAATGAATTTGAATTTTTTTTACAATGTAAAAAATCTCAATTAAAACCAACCACAAAAATTGTATGCAAAAACAATTGACGTTATTTACTATCTGTGTAATGTGCGTAAATTCCGAGGTGAATTCCTTTTGTCTATTGGTAAAAGTTCACATAAGTAATTAGGCAAATGGAAGCGGTCGACAGACATAATTAATTTGTTTACTATTATTAGGTCAAGAATTTTAGACAAACAACCAAATAATGTAAATAAACACATACAGTGCTTTTAATGTGTGTCATTTCAATTTAATTCTAATTATAATTAATTAATTGAATAATTACCGAAGACAAGTTAACTTGAATATCTATAACTGGGGCAAATCGTATAACAATCAAATGCCTAATTAATATGAGTGTCCATAAACTTAAATTATGCACATAATTAAAAATGGGTTTTGCATTTTTTTTTCTATGAAAAGTAATAAGTTAGTTTATTCTCAACGTATCAAGGTAGTTGATTGGCCTAAGATTGAATAGTGAATTTACACTATTGCAAAAAAATTAGATAACGATAATTGCAGGGAACGAAAAATTATCGTAGACGGAAATTTGTACTTTAACATTTGACTGACCAACATTTGCCCGACAACATTTGACTGACTTATGAGAAAAGCTCAATAAAATTTTTGTACCAATTTATTAAAAGTCTTCAAGAGATTACGCTATATAAAAATTAACACTTTTCAATCCGTTTAGTAGATAAACTAATCAAACTTAAAAAATAACAGCCAAAACTATGTAGTTTGGCTACTTAGTTTAATAACAGAAAGAGTAGTTTATATTTTATATTTTTAATTAAACTAAAAATCTTACCATCTCTCTCACGTTCTAAATTTCTTCTCAAATTTTGTCGATTCATTTCATATTCCCTCTGCTGCAATTGATTACTATAGTAAAATTGTCTTGATTCGGTAATTTCTTCTTCTTCCAGTGTCAAAATATTATTCAAGACGGCAGCTCCCTGTTCTAATGGTTCATGAATTTTTTGCACAAAATCTGCACACCGATTGGCCAAATACCAAATATCTGATTGGGATAATGCCCAATGCAATAAATGGAGGCCTAAATTATTACTTAATGCATCTGCTACTAAGTCTGTCATTGTTTCCCACTAAGTGGGGTTTGTCCATTAAACACTTTTAAACATTTATCATATTTTGCCCGTGTATTTGTTTATTTGTCCTTTGTAAAAAATTCTGATTCTGGTGAAAAATAGAATTAGAACAAGGAAACAAACAGTTAACCCTTGATTAAATTATTCTTAAAATTTAATTTGACTACACAGAATTTTGATTTGGATTTAATGTTTTTTGAGAATACGATGTTTTCGATTTTCAACCAAATTTACAGGTCTCCAACAGAATATTCATAATTAATGAATAATTTTCTATATTATAAAGAATAGATAAATCAACAAAATTAATGAGAATTTTTTTGCCTATTGTTGAATTAAACCGTTTTTCTCCTAGTTGTTCGCATATTTATTCCACATAACCTCACAAAATGTGGTATTTTTTGCTAAATTAAATATACATATCGACAATTTTTGCACTATTTGACTCCACAAAATAGAAAAATTTACGAGTTTTTTCGCTCTCCTGAAAAGTTTATAAAAATGAGGGATCAAAATTAGGGATCGTTGTATTTTGTTCGGTAGGATATTAAATTTCGTCTTAAATGTAAATCTTTCAATGTTTTTTTTAATTACACATTATATGTATGTACAATGTACATTCTGTTTGCAAAGAGTTGCGTCTTTTGTTTTTAAGTTTGTTTGGCGCCCGATTAGAGTTAGCCAGTATTAGATCCGACCATGAGTCTACCTACTCTAAACATTTTATTTAAAATTCCAAAATCTTGATTCAGTTTTATTTTTAGTCTTTTTTGTTTCAAAAATAATAAATAGTTGAAGTTATATCGACAATTACACCCATCCCTCGATTTGCATGGCACTTACATTACACAAAAATATTTTTGTCTTTTTATTTCGATTATAAGTTTTGTTTTATGTATTTATTTAATTTATGTATTCATTTCACAAACTTACGCATCCGTCAATGGCAAACGTCAAAAAGAATGACACAAGGGTGCGTTAGTTTGTGAAATGAGTGCAAATATTATAGGAGTCTAATCGGCATCGTGATTTGACATTCAGTGGAACAAATTTCCATTTTCCCATACAATTCCTTATTTTACACGGTTATTATGAACGTATCTACGAATTTTCCTTATATTCTTTGACTCGATTTACACGACTTAGAATTTAATTCCAATTAAAATTTCTTTTAATATATGCAACCTATATCTCGTTTTACATGGTTTCGATTTGCACGATTTTCTGTGGAACGAATCTACCTTGCAAATAGAGGGATGGGTATATAATAAATAGTTAATAATACAAAACAAGAGACGTTAAAATACGACAATTGAAATTTTATTTTCACTACGCTACCAAATTGCGGTTTCTAGTTGCATATATACATATGCACATTATAGATATATATATATATATATATATAATGTAACGTAACTATTTTTAAATGTCGAATAACAGGTTAATACTCAAAAATTATAAGATCTCAAAAAGTCCAATAGCCTTGGTCGGTACCTAATTGATCTCAATTAAAGTCTATGTAACCCACTCCATAGTCCATATAATGATCTAAAAGAAGGCAAAAATTAAAACTTATTCGTTAATTATTTTTGACTTTCATATTTTCGTCTACATATATATACCTATAACAGTTGTAATCTTGCAGGTACAGTGGTGAACAAAAATATATCTACCAAGGTGCTATCTGCAATAAAATTAATGAAATTTCTGCTAACCTCAATAAATTGAATTGACATTTAAACATTTAAAACAAAAGAAAAAATTTCTATTAGTTTTATTGAGGCTAGCAGAAGTTTCATTAATTTTATTGCAGATAGCACTTTGGTAGATACATTTTTGCTCATCACTGTACGTAGATATTTATATGTATATATTTATATATGATGTACGTATGTATAGTATACATTGTATACATATATGGCGGTGTTTTGTATACGTCTGAGGTCAACTTTTTTCTTTCTTTTAAAATTACTTAAATTTTCGGTATATTGTAGTTTTTATGTAATTCGATGTTGTAATTTTTTTTTGTCATGACAAACATATTAATCGATTTGATTAGCAAATTTCACCTAAGTTGAATATTACTGGATGGCATTTATAATTTTATACCTAAGTTTTTTTTTCTTCGTTATTAAATATGCAAAATAAGGTTTGGGTACAGTAGCGTGAAAAAGTTATGAACATTTATAAAATGGTTTTTTCACTTATAATGTCTGCTTTTTCGACTGAAAGTTATTTGGTATCACATTTCATGTAAAAAACTAATTACTAAAAACTATATTGATGAATCAATTTTCAAATGTCAAAATGAAAATAATTTTATTTTTCTGAACATTTTTATCATGAATAAAGGTGTTATCTACTAAGTTTAGGACATTTAAATGATTTCTACCCCTAAGCGTTGTTATCCTGCATCATTATCATTATTTCTGTCTAGAACAGTGATTTCTATTCTTTTTTTCATGTGATACAATTTTTAACTCATATAAATTTCGTGGCCCACCCATATAATCCTAATAATGTTCGAATGTAATGTGTCAAATATTTTGAAGCAAGGTTTACACTACAGAATAACTGCTGTAAAAAAGAAAATCTTAGTACAGACATTGATCTCACTTATTGAGGATACTCTTACAATAATTTTATTATTTAAAAAACGTATTTACATTTTTAATTTTACGCAACCCAATTTTAGTTGCATGTGACTCCAAATTCCCTCATTCCCTTATTTGTGAATCGTTGGTCTAGATCTACATAGAATCATTTTTTATTTGGTCGTGCTGTTGTTTATGACAATTTCATTATTTTGTGCAAGAAGAAAGCGATTATTAAAAAAAAATTATATATTTTATATTTGATTTACGTGATACCAAATACGTTGTAGTCGAGGGCAGGCATTGACAACATAAAAATAAATAAAATATTCAAAAACAAAATTGTTTCAGTACTTTTCAATATAACTGTAAATTTGTATACTATATGGGAATTTTTATATTTTTATACATATACTGTATTTTCTGGCGACTTAACTAAACTTGTTTGATTCTTTTACTTTGTCACGAAAAAATTAAATTGGTTTTTCATTGGCTTTTGTATATATGTATGTATAAGGCTGGATCTTATGTTATTGATGGCAGACAAAGGTAATCTCAAATAGGTGGATTAAAAAAAAAATTATATACAATATTCGATCATGTTCAGTTCAGTATAGTACAACTTTGCTACTTTCTTATGATTCTACTGAACATTTTTCGATCTAGATTTTCTCTATATTTAATAAATTCACACTAAAAATAAATCCCATAGACCAAAATGTCGGTATACCTATCTATATGGTATATTAACAACAGATTATAACTAATATGTTACTAAATACAGTCTTTTCCGGTTTTCCATATTCAGAAATAGTCACAATTTAAATTGCAAATTTTCAAGATTAAGGTCTAATGTTTAATCTAAAGAAACTTGTAAAGTGCTTGAAATTCTTGTTTTAATAGAATTTGTGAACATATGGTTGATATTTAAATTCTAATGGTGTTTGCTTTGGTCTTGATCTTGATTATATCTATTAAGACATTAATTACATAATGATCTTCAATTTGCAATTTGGAATTTCAAAATAATTTTGTAGAGATGATTATTGATTAAGCTTAGATTTTCAATTAGATTTGTGGATTTTAGGCATCATGAAAAGTGTTCTATATTGTTAAGTACTTCAAAGTTCTAGACCTACTTATTTAAAAAGTTTTTAATCGAAATCTAACCGAACATTTTTTTTTCAAATATTTTGTTTTAATTGTATAAACAAATTGACTTCCAAATTAGCTAAAAACTATTTTGAAACTATGAAATGTATCAATGACAAAGCAGTTCTTTTAATAATTTTGAATAAACAAACCTGTATTAAAGCATATACATATCAATTTAGCTTTTTTATCCTTCAAGCGAAAGAAAAAAACAGATATTGAATTTTATTCTGGTATTTCCATTATGGTATGTGTGTACAACAGATTAGGGAATTTCCCATAAAATCTTTTTTGATTGAGTTCAATGGTATTTTGTTGTTGTTCTGTTAATTTATTAAACTATTTTGTTGGTATATTTTTGTTACATTTTTTTATATTCTTTGTATAAAAAAGTATTTAGAAATCCTTAATAGTTCATTGCAGTACTAATAGATGGCATACAAATTTTCAACTAAATTGATGTGTGACCGATCAAATGGCATACTGGTAGAGGTAATACGTTTGGAATATAAAAAACTTATAACCCTAATTATGTAAACCAATAATGGTCAAAACACAGACAATCCTAAAGTTAAGCAAGACACAGTTGAGAACAATTACGGCCATTATCACCGGGCATGCAAATCTCAGATTGGGCTACAGTGATACTGAGATGTGCAGAGCGTGTGGAGAAGAGGAGAAGGATGTCTTCCATCTCTTCTGCTCCTGCCCAGCACTCTATAGAACAAGGGCGAGATATCTGGGGGCCTTCAGATTTGTATATCTAGTGGACCTACGGGAGCTGGTTAAATCCATAAATGTTTGTCTGACACCCGCTTCCCCCACCCCCTAAATCAAAACCCGCCATTTTCTTCAAAGAGGAACACAATGGGCCATTAGACGGCCTAAGTGTTGTTGCCTTTAGGCACCCTCCTATTAAAAAAAACCCTAATTATTAGAAATTAATATTAAAAATTCATAATAATTAAACAAATTGAAAATTTGAAAAAGGAAGGAAGACTACAAGCTTCGTTCAATAAAATCAGATTGAAAAAAAAAACATTTTGTGGATAGATTGAATTATATTTGTTTTCAAACGCTTTCAGTTCAACGTTTTTAACGATAGGTATTTGACTTAGCAAAGTTTGGCTGATAAATGTTTGTTAATGCTTAACATTAGTGAGAAAGGCCAAGGCTAGATAATCACATATGACAGTGTTTAAATATTTTCGAACCGGATTCAAAATAATCAAATAGCCCAATTTTTATGTCAAAAAACTATATTTTACGAATTTTTTTTCATTGGCTCAATAGTTGGGGCAATTTTTACTTTTATTGTTATCTTAAATAGAAATGGTTTTTACAAAAAAAATTTTAAATTTAAAAAAGCAACACATCTGTTATGAGTTTGTAGACTAAAACTGTATTCTTCGGATCAAATCATTCTACATTTTTGAAACTTTATTCTACGTTTCTAATAAAAAAATAATATAAATTGAATAACCAAAGGGTCGATATTATGCATTTATTTAAAACCGTGGTCAAATGAAATCTTTAAAAAAAATCAGTTAAGGTTAACGACGATCCATTTTTCTTTTTTTTTAAAACAATTTTTGCGATCAAAGCCGGTTTTGAAATCACTTTCGATTATAAAACGTACAAGTTCAATACCTTGTAGGTATTATTTAAAATAATTCTCATTTACTGGTAACATAAGTACTACATAACTTTTTTTATTATAAAAAAAAAACTACATTTATTTTCATTTTATTTTTGCACAATCACTAATTTTCTGATGGGTCTTTGCCGCACAATCCTAAATTATTGACTAATATTTTATTTTCGATCATCATCATCACTTGTTTTGAATATTGTGCAATTTCAACGTAACCGATTTTTGTATAGGGTCGTATATGTATTTGTTGAATTGCAATTTTTCCACTAAAGTCACTAAACAAACACACAAATGCAAAATTCGCGTTCGCGGCAATTCTTGTGCTGTTTTTGTAACGTGGGTCAAGTAACGAATGAAACACAACCTGTGCTTGATGCGATACGATCAATGATCATTTAACTTCTATATACCTATGTGATGTACGATCGGTCTTTGTCGATAATTGTGTACCTATGTGCGATAAATAACTATAAATTTGAGACTTCTGGGGATTTCATTAACATGACATTTTAAAAATATACCTGAATAAACATAGAGATACAATGTATAGACATTTTTTTTTGGGTGTAGTACTTTTCTTAAAAAAAATCATGTAATTAGAGATAGGTTTAAGTTTGATCACAACATACACATACATACATGCAATGTTAATATTAATGTCAGTGGCGGATCTTAGACTTGCGTTTGACTTAATATGTTCAAAGTTGAATGTTTGTTCAATTCAATTTCTTAGCGAACTAATACCAATACATTTAAATATCAGCAGGGGCACCTACAATAGATCTTTTAGGTCTCAGTGGTGAGGGGTCAATAGCCCTACAGCCCTCCCAACCTAACCTAATACCGATATTAATAATATCTTCAACCTGAACCATTAGGTCAAATATTAGTTTCAATTAAATATTACCAAAACATCTTTATTCTCTGTTTATTCATTTTAATACCACAATTTACAATTTTGATGAATTTGTATAACAATTTTACGACATCTTTTCGCCATGTTAATTACAACAAATTTCTCATTAGACTTTGATGGCTTTCTTCTTTCACATTAATAACTCGTCGTATAGTTTGTAGATCGTAGATACATTTAGTAATTTCCATAATGCACTATAAAACTGTAAGCATTTAGCTTTCCTAAAAGAAAATATATAAAATTATCACGTATCCAGTATCTTGACATAATTATGTTATTCTTTTCGATATTGACAACAAAGAGTAATGAACAAGACACAATAATTTCCGATACTTACCAATATTATTGATCAGAGACGGCAGAAGGTTGTGTTGGTTTGACGTAGGCCTTAATTTATTGTTCTAATAATCAATCAAAACCTTAAAAAAATATACATATGTAGTTTCAATTATTACATGATATGATCCTTGGGGAATTTCAACATTTTGTATTGCAATTTTTTCATGTGAAATTTTAAAAATATTTAAAAAATTAATCAGTTTTTATTTAGAGAACAAGTTGTTCTTTCGTCCTAGCTAGAAAATAGAAGTAGTTAGAAGATAGAACTGTTTTTTATATTATTTTGTCCTTTTTTTACCTTTATCTTTCAAAAAATCTCAATACATTTATAGCAATAGTACTATAATTTTTAAAAAAGTAATAAAGTTAGGTTAACTTGGAAAAAAAAATTAATTTCTATATTCACCTTAGCAAAGAAATTGTTGTTGTTGTTGTGGGATCTCATCTACATATCGATGGCCTAGTTTGAATGGGCCTCAACCCACATTTATAAAGTTTTACCAGGGAGAAAAAAAACTATTTAAAAGAAAATTTTTAAAAATTCTAAAGATAAAATAAGTTAGAATCCGCTTAGAATTACATTATGTATATCTAATTTTGAAATTACAAAAAATTATGTAATTAAATTAAGCTATCCCACATAGCATTAAATTTATTTGTTATATCATGTAATGTTAAGTCTTATTTTAATGTAATGATAAGTCTTATTGTATAATGGAAATCATCAAAAATCTACATTACCGACTGAGCAATATTTAGCAGAATTATATGTGTAAAACTTGAATTTATGAATTATCTTCTCGATCGCGAAACTTGAACATGCGCCCGATCTGGTGCAGCATAGAAACGAAAACTGATCTCTCAATTCCATCCGCACCCACATGCCAAGCTGCGTTGAACAGAAAAAGGGCCTGCAGGTGTGCAGCAATATACTTTTATGACGGGATTTATCGTAAGCCTTATGAATTTAGTCTGGGTAATTGTTATCATTGAACTATACACAAATTAGGGAAAAACATTCATAAAAATACAATTAGTACCTATAATTTATGTATAATAGAGAATTATTCAAACATCTATTAAGAGTCCTACTTAGGTTTACATATGCCTGTAGTACTAGATTAACAGTTAGCGCAAAAAAACTGATTTTTCAAAAATAAGGGGTTAAGGCCTATTCAAACGAAGTCATCGATATATATTTTTCTACTCGTATGATGTTAATCAATGGGTATTATAACCAGGGGCGGATCTCAGGGGGGTAAAGGGTCTAATTACCCCCTCCCCAAGAGTTTTCAATAACTAAAATAATTTATTATTCAGCACTACAGCAAACACAAAAAAATAGTGAGCGATCAGTAACTGTGAGTTCAATTCAGCTGAAAGCTTCACTGCTTTTGACAGATACATACATGTTAATGATCTTGATTATACGTACTAGAAAGTTTTCATGCATTTTAATAGGTTTGAGATGTCTGATATTTGGTTGTCGTATTGTTGTTTACTGTTCCATAGTTTGATAACAAGGAAATGTGCGTCTGCTGTAAATTCTTCTAAAATAATTCTTCTATACAATATACATCAAACTACAATTTGTCTTTTCCGAGTGAGTTATAGACGAATTTTTTTAGGGCGAATTGTAAATAGACGAATTATCTTCAAATCGAAAATGTGTGTCCTTGATATTTTACCCCTCCCAAGATTTTTTCCAGATCCGCCCCTGATTATGACTTTGGTTTGGAGTTTATGACGCCCTTAATATTCATCGTAAAAAAAATTTTCACCATCGTCTTTCTCGTCAAATTTTAAGTCGAAATGTCCGTCTGTCCATGATCAAGATTTCGGCTAAAACACTGAAGCTAGAGAGCTGACGCAGTTTATTAAGTACTAAGAACTCTGTTGTTTTTGGAGCAAATCAAACAAGGTATTATAGGGGAGGGTGGTGAAGTTATACTATCTACCGTTATGGCCCTGCAATCAATTTTATGTTATTGCTATGGTGTTTAATCATTTATTCGATAGAATAAAATAACAATGTGCAAACAAATAAAATGGTACAATTGTACCATACTTGGTACATACATATGTATAATACTAACTTTAAATTAGGTACCTTTAAAAACCAGTATCTAATTCCTAACGTTGGATCTGTTTAATTATCTCTATTCTTTTGATGTAATCTAAAAGTAAAAGCACAAACCGAACTAAAAATTTATTATAATTATTTTTAATTTTTTGGTAATAGTTTTGTAATTCTTGATGGTTTTTTAAGGTGTTTTATTACATGTAGAATTGTAGCCATTTCAAATGTAGTACACACATATGTATGTAGTATATTATATGATATAACTAATTTTTTGATGTTTATGGTTAAATTCAAATCATCGCGGATATAGACCATGCACGAATAACCTTCAAACATACAAATAAACATACATAACGTATATAAATATCTTTAAAATTAACATTTGTATACTAATAGACAAGAAAAAAATAATAATAAAATTAACAAATCTTTCATAGTAATTTGGAAAGAATATTTTAGTTTTTTTGCACAAAAATTGAATTTAATAATATATTACAATGATAGTTTTTCTTAGTGTCTGGTGGCATTGACAAAAAAAAAATGTCAGATTATAAATATATATAATTTTTAATAAATCTGGCTAGCTTCCTATTATTATTCATTATTTAGTTTTATTTTATTAGATATGTACCTCTTTAATTCTAGAGAATGTATCAGTATCCTTTCTTTAGAAGGCCCGGTAAAACATTCGCTAAAAAATAGAAAATAAAAAAAAGTGTCTAAATTAGCAAGAATGATTAATATTTGCAGAAATATGATAAATATGTACGAAAAAATGTCTCGCTCTAGTAAAAGGGGCGTGTTAGGGCAAGGCGGGATAGGATAGTACAGATGTAGGTCTGTTTTTCTTTTTGCTGGAGCGAGACATTTTTTCGTTACATATTGTCGTCTCTTTCACTCTCATCCTTTTTCCATTTGTGAGCTAGAACTCTCCTAAACTACCTACGGCTATGTACTTATGATATTAAAAATAGTGGAGTCAAACAAGCAAGTCACATCTTGAGATAGTGTCAGATCAGATAGTGAAGCTCAACTTATCCAGAGGTTAATCAACAATAGATGACTTTATTGTTTAATGTTCATATTAATTTAAATTCAAATTATTTCTATATTTACTGTCTCTAATACCTAATTCATGTTTACAGATCCATGCTTGTATATAATGCGTTTTGCTAATAAAATGGAATTTGGCGACAAAACTCATGAAGTATCAATGACCGCACAACGACTTGTCCAGCGTATGATGAAAGATTCTATACATTCGGGTCGACGACCGTCTGGCTTATGTGGAGCTGCCCTATTGCTAGCATCCCGTATGCATGAATTTAATCGAACGCCCATGGATATTGTTCGAATCGTAAAAATCCATGAATCAACGTTGCGAAAGCGATTAATTGAATTTGGTGATACGCCAAGTAGTATGCTTACGTTAGATGAATTTATGGCCGTTGATTTGGAAGCAGAACAAGATCCGCCAGCATTTAAAGCAGCCCGAAAAAAGGATAAGGAACGTTTACAAAAATTATCTGAAAATGAATCCGAATTTACAAAATTACAAATGGAAATTGATTTGCATTTGGAAAGAGAATTGCAAAAGAAACGTAAAAAACGAAAATGTGATGATGTTGAAGTGAACGATGCAAATGAATTTATTAGAGAATCAACAATGGACATTATAAGCGAGTGCTTAGCCGATGATCCAGATAGTGTAAATACTGAAACTGTACCATCAACTGGTATCAGACCGGATATTGCAGCTATGTGTGTCCCATCTCATATTGAAGCAACATCAAAGACAGATGATGCAATTAAGGAAAATAGTATAGAGGAAGATCAATTAAATTTGGTTGATCTTGATGATGAGGAAATTAATGGATATATAATGACTGAAGATGAAGCTCGCTACAAAGATGAAATGTGGAACAAATTAAATGCTGAATATTTGAAAGAGGCTAAAGCTAAAGAAGAACGTTTGGCCAAAGAGAAAGAGGAAGGTAAACCGGAAAAGAAACGTCGTCGCGTTTCACGTAAAAAACATATTGGTCCTTCGAATACAGCTGGAGAGGCAATTGAGAAAATGTTGCAGGAAAAGAAAATATCAAACAAAATCAATTATGACATATTGAAAACGTTAACAGCACCGAAGATAGATGAAACTCCGATAGCAAAAGAAATAGATACCCCAATTGAACTAGATAAAAAGATGGAAAGTAGTTTTCTATTTGGAAAAGGGTTAGTACTTATTACATATTTTCTTTTCACATATGCAGTTTAGTAAGAATTAAAATTTCAGAATAAAAATTGAAACCAATACAAAGAAAACAAAACCAAACATTAGCACAACATTATTGAAAAGACCGAAAATTGTCGGTTTACCTGTTGGAGAAATTGAAAAGCCTGTGCCGGAGACGGTAACAGTGGTTGAAGAAAATGGTAATTTTTATCATTTCTTATTTACTACCATAATAAATAATCGAACAAATTTTTCTTAGACGATCTTGACGATTTTGAAGATGAACCAGAACCGGAACCTGAACCAGAAACCGAACATTCATCATTAGCAAATATATTAAATAATGGCGACGAGGATGACTACTATGGCTATGAAGAGGAATATTAACAGCACGTACATAATATATATTATCAAATATGAATTTCAGGCAAGAAACATTTTTCTTTTATTAAACGCTTAGCGCAGCCCTGGTATTGGTATCTATCCGAAGCGCAACTGTTATAAGACAGAAAAGTATACAAATTTAGATACATTTTGCGAACAAATTGAAAGGAACTATTTAAATATCGTGATTTTTTATTTGCATGTCTATATTATTTAAAAAATTGATAATGCGAAGCAACAACTCAACAATTATGAATGTCGATGCATTTAATATTTTATTAAATTATTTCAAAACATACATATTTAAATCAAATTAAATTTATTGCACCAAAAGATGAGAACAATGATGATGTGTCAGTATAGATAATAATAATTTGCTTACTTAAATCTGTAAACTTTAATTAAACTACAAAATAGTTCACAGTCTCAATGTATACATAAATAAGCATAGTAAACGTTAGCACTTTACTGTTGCTATGGAAACGTCAACATCATGTTTTGTTTTTGTCCAACTGTTTATACATTACATAACTATATACTTATGTACATGTAACTATGTAGATGTAGATGTAGACAGTAAAATTCTTTTAGAAACAAAAAGTCGTATAAGTATGGATTTTCTTAAAATCCTAATAAAGTAACACTGAGAAAAACTGTAGATAAATTACTTGAATTTTTTTCAATTTTGATTTTTTTTTTTTTAGGAGATGATAGTCGATTGAATTCACAATGACATATTGTTTTAATGTCGCGAATATAAGATTCCTAACCTTTTCGATACTTCATGTTACCAAAGTTCTATATAAAAATTCGGCAATACCTGTTGCCACGAACATTGTTTTTACTTTTTTTTTTATAGTAAACCATTTAAAATTAATATAAAATTTCGCCCTTTATGGAAGAAGCATTTATGTTTACTATTTTTCTTTGATATATATTTGGACATTCGACCTTTTGGGTTTGGAGGTCGTTATTTCAATCATCAAATGAAACATTTTTGATATTATCTATCAGTTCTTGTTTAATACTCCTATATGTATAAATATCTTCTTATTTGGAAATATTTAAAAAACGTGGAAGTAAATCGCGTGATACCTCCTTTATGTTTTGATTTTTTGAAGGTTTTTACAAACATCGATATACAATAAATAATGAAATTAATTATTAGAGAACATTATTTTTAGTGGTTTTTATACAACACATATAAATATTGTATACAGCTCGTCCATAATATGCATATAAATATCATATAAATTATATTAATTCTCTCAGCGATATATAAAAATAAATTTGTTGTATTAGGATATGCATAAAGCTATTAGAATTTATTAGGGTGTGTCGATTTAAAAAAAAAATAATTACCTTGCGATTACAACAACTGTACCTACCTACTATACCTACATAATAAATACCAACCTGTTGCATATGTCATTAAAATGGTATAAAATAATACATTTTGGAACTAGCAAAGGTTTCATTTAGGGTTTCTCTCTCTCTCTCTTCTAGAAAGTAAAACTGACTTCTGGGATTTACTGAAATTTTCCGAGATTTTTGTTTAATGAGTTCTATAACGAAATTTTTCTAAAGAATTTTAATTATTTGCTACGAAATATTGTTTTTTCTTATTTTGAAATATTACATACATATTTGAAATAATGTTTAATATATAGCAAGCCTTGCAGTCTCTTGCTTTATTAATATTTTAATATTATGAAATAATTATATTTTGTTTCTGCGATGCGTCTCATAGATTTTCTCTCATATTCAATCACCGCCAAATTTTTCAAACAACCTCTAAGGGTACGTCCACATTGAAAGCCGATAGCGCTTGTGCTTATTGCTTATGCTGGCTGAAGCAATTTGACTGCGCATAGTAAAAGCTTATATCAGTCTACATGTAGTAGTAGTAGGCCTTTGGTAAATTATAGACATTTTTTCAAAATCAAGTAATTTTAATTATTTGTTCTATTTTTACATGAACAATTTTCAAATGTCAAAATAAGTCGCCGGCATCAGCGAGGAGAAATATAAAAAACATTCATGTACATAAGTTGGTTGGCGCTGGAAACCAGTTTATTGTGCAAAACACAATAAGAATACATAATGATATTTCTGCTGCTGGTTGTTGGCAATAAGCACAAGTGCTGTCGGCGTTCAATGTGATCGTACCCTAAGAGTAGAGAAGTACAATTTCCATAGAATGATGAGAGACAACCTTGAGGCTTTGTAAAAGTTTCTCTCAATTATCTAATATTATTAATTAATTAAATAATATTATTAATTATTTAAATAATAATTTAATTAATTAATTAATACCTACATATATTAATAATTAATATTATTATTTAATAATAAAAAACAATTTTTTTTAAAGTATTGTTGTTGCTATGAATGAAATTCGTTTTGTTTGTTATTAAATATTTGAAAAAAGAACAATTGATTTATATGTAATTGGTTTGAATCGAGCATTTTCTTCTTTAAAAATCTTGGGGTCCCGTAATGTAGGAATCTCGGTAAATGAGAAACCCTAATTTGATTACAGATTTAGACAAGAAGCAACTTATTTAATGTTAAAAGTATGTACTTATCTTTCTTAAAGTTTAAGCAAAGAACTTCCATACACAATGGCGTCCTTTAGTCTAATGGAAAAACTAATGTGAAATATATGGCAATGTTGGGCAGACAATATGTTATCCTAAAGCTTAGCAAAAAATTAAACATATTTTAACTTTAAGCTAAAATCTCTATTAAAGACGATGCTTGCATTTTGTATGATTTTAACTTTTATTAGGTTACGAATGATTTTAACAGCAAACAGAGAGGTTTGCGCAAAAGTTTTTCTCATGGATGGATATGTTATGTAAGGCATAAATGAAGTAAGTTACATCCAGTGTTGATTTAAAACAAAAAACTTTCTCATGGGACCGACATTCTTTTAGTAGCATTTTTCGATGCATTCAGGTGAATATGGTCCTCCTGGATTTGAGATCTGATCAAATTAAAAATGTACCTACTTAAATGCTCTCTTATTATAAAATGTAATAAATTTCGGCTTATTTTACTATTGGAGTATCACCCTAATGCTTTAAGTTTGAGTCGATGAAAAGCTCAACTATGTATGGATATTCATATACTCGTAGAGAGGTATTTTTTTTGTTTCGTATAAAAATATATTACAATTCTAAGTCAAGTAATTGTTTATCATTGCATCATATTATATGACTAAAATACAAAATTCCATTCATCGACAACCAAAAGTTCTAATCCTAACATCTGGATAATGCGATTTAAATAAACAAAATATTTATTGGTGTATGTGGAAGTTTACGAAAAATCAAGTTTCATGTAATGAGGTCATTTGTCAGTTTCGTGCTATCATGCTCATTATTAAGTTTAATATATTTCCCTTATATGAACCATTTCAAATATAAATCGCAAGCCGAAAATAAAATCATCTTGCGTGTTATATCAACTCATATTTTGTGTAGAATGAAGCGCTTAAAACACATCAATATAATTAAAGTTCACTTACTTGATAAGTTTTATTGATTGTGCGATAGGGTTGTAACTTGTAACCTTCGTTTTTATTGAAGTTGATGGTTTTTGATGATCTTTTACCGTCAATTTGGAACTTCTTGCTCTGGAACGAATTAAGTTGCAACCGTATATCTTTATATATTCATACATATGTATATTATTTTTAAATCAAAATTTTTAAAATTATTCTTCACTTCCATATTAATCATATTTATAATTCTTTACCGTTATTTCGCTGCTGTTGCAGTGCAATTTCCATAACCTAAAATTTTTTTTTCCCTAAAAGATGTTAATAAGAACATTTAAAATTCATTTAAATTGATTGAAATCAGTTTTCTAAAAATTTCAAAACTATATTAATAAAAAAGTGTACGAATAATTCTTTGTACCACTGTATGTATGTCAGGAGTGTGGTTTTGATCAAAAACAAGAACTAATAGAGACAATAAGAACAATAAACTGCGATATGTAAATTTTAACACTTAGTCTCCTTTTTCTTTTCACAAACAATAAGATAACAAAAAATACTTCAAAAAATTTAATTTTTGAATAAATAAAAATTAAAAAATTAATTTTCTACAAAAATTTTAGTGATTTTGTCAATTTTGCTATGAATTTGGAATGGATCATTGCATAGGATTGTATGAAAATAAATGACATCTGGAACGTATGTATATGTATCTCTATCTAGTATCTAGGCCGTAAAGCGATATATTGATATCGATGACATCATATAAAATTCGCATCCTGCAATAAATAATCAAAAATTTTATTTTTAAGTCTCGATACACAAAAAAATTGTTAAAAATTAAAAGAAAGGATGATTATAGGAAGGTCAAATATTTCCTCAAACAAAATTATTATACCACCAACAAAAGTTTTTTACACAGCCTCCCTTAGACCTGGTCCAATTTATGAATATTAAGAATTAAGGAACGTTACAAACACCGTACCAAAAACAAAATTATAATACCCTTTGATTAACATCATACGAGTGTAATCATTAACCCTAAAGTGCAAATTTTTTTATTACAAAAACGCAAGAGTGAGTATACAATTGTTGTGAACAAAAATAAATACATTTTTTCTTTCTATTAAACTTAAAAAACTAAAAAATAGTAAACTCCGGTTGAAAAAGTTTTTCCTTTAAAAGTTATAGGTTTTTTCTTGTTCTGCGGAGTCCAACGGACTTCGTTTTGCGCTTTAGGATTAATTTAGTGGGCAGTATAGATTGCGTTATAGTTAAGAATTCCTAGTTGAGCAATCGTTTGTGATTAGATTGGCGTTAACTAATAGAACTATCGTATTCTTATATAAAACGATGATATTTGATACAACAAAAAACCAGTAAAGAAGGAAAAATTGAATACAAATGATTAAAAACCCTAGAAATGACATAAAATTGATTGGAGCGCCATAACGGTAATTCGTGGAACTTTTTAGTCTATGAATAAAATCTTCATTTTTTTATTCTCTATCATTTTTGTCATATTCATTTTTTCCGTAATCGAAATACTTTTCGAGTAAATGATTAAAAACCCTAGAAATTCAATAAAATTGATTGTAGCGCCATAACGGATCGTACAACTTTTTGGTATATGAATAAAATCTTTATTTTTGTATTCTCTATAATTAATCAATTTTTCCTTCTTTATTGGTTATCATTTTAAATGCGAATTTTTTGCTGGGCTAATTCAAATATCATTACATGCATCACTGTTTTATATGCAAAAACAAAATTTTATCAATAGTTTTTGCTGGAAAAAATGGTAACAAATCTTAGAAATTATAATTTTGCAGTAATAAAAAAGTATGGCATTAAAATTGGTCAAATTTGTAGTGAAGCAGCGAATGTCTGTCAGCAGAGAGTTGAGAATTGAAAAAAAAGGATCGCAATAGAAATGATGATGAATTATACATTAAAAATTAAAAACAAAAATATTTTTTATTAACTCTGTGTAAAACAGAAACCTGTTTAAGTCGGAATAATTTTCCGGTCCCTTGAGGTTCCATCTTAGACAGGTTCCACTGTAGTTTACATTTAAAAAAAATTTGGGGGTATCGTATGAAAAACTGGGGTCGAATTATGAGAGTCGATATCGTGTACGCTATATCGTAATTTGTGCTATTTGGGATTATGTTACTCGATCAATCGAGCAGTCAAACGATAGTTTGATTCGATACCTCTTATTCTATCGAGTGACATTTTATTGTGTTGTCTTTGTTCGAAGTAGCTTAGCTGTGCGCGTCGTGTTGTTAAAGTTATATAAAAATATTCGGAAAAAATGTAAGTTTTGGTAATATTATTGTTTAATTGTATATTTAAACTAACAACATTTTATAATTTATTTTATTTATTTATATTTATTTATTACCAACAAAAGATGTTAAAACTTGGAGAAAAGTTTGTTACATTTTAATTATAAATAGCACAGTCTGTTATTTTATATTTATTTATTACAAATTGATTGTAAATTTTGTTGATCAAATGCAAAACAAACAAAAATTCAAAATTTGACGTTTAACTTTGTTGAAAATCTAGTACGTTTTTCAAAAAAATTCTATTCGATAGCAATCGACTGCTATGATCCCAAATTTTTTTGTCGAAATTTTTACACGAGTATCGAATAACTCGATATCGACTCTCATAATTCGACCCCTGGATATATGGCATGTTTTGGTATGAGTTATCCTATTTCCGGTGTATTCATATTATTGTTCTGGAATAAAAGAGAAAAAAAAATCGTTTAAAAAGTACTTTTTATTTTGCTTCAAATTATTTCATCGAATAAAAATTGCAAATTGCAGGGTAGAGTTTTAAAAAAATAAGAATATTCTAAATATTGTTTTTTAGAAGCTCGCAACATTTCACAATAAAATTTCTTACACCTCTCGTATATGATTGCATGTAAATTACATATGACTTCGTTTTTTTGTTTTTTTTTACTACTTCCTAGTTACTTATTTGCATGTAAAACTATACTCTGACTAGCACCTATGTACATACGTTCGAATACTATTTTTATAAAACTAAGTCACTGTTTGAATAGCACTAAAAAAAACTCTATTTTTGCTTTTTTCCGATTACGTTATGGTTATCTGAAGGTTTCACGATATTGGAATAGATTTTTTTTTTTTCAATCAATCTTTGTATACTAAAAATGCTGTTGCCACAATATAGAATGTAGCCTCCTCATGTGTATATGTGGAAAAATTGTCATTCACTGGATCCATGCAAAACATCATTTTGTAATTGGTGGCTTGTTGTAATTTCTCAAATATGGTCACAAAACAAACCACTCGAAATCTACAATTAAAGGAATTAATATTAAAAACAATAATTTCACATTATGATTATGAATGTATGTGCATATGTATAACTAGGTAAGTAACTTCGTAATTTATTTACCTGCTTTGATTGAGCATTTTAATTCGTCTGATCATTTCTCTGGACAAAATTTGACAAAATTTTGATGAAATTTCGGAATTGTATGTTTGAAAAAATTTCTCCTCATTCATTTGTTCATATATTGTGTCGGCCAGAATTTTCTGAATTTGTTCCACGCTCCATCTTGGTTTAACTGGAATGATTGCCTTTGTTTCTACAGTTGCCAATTCGGCCAATTGACTTTCCTGTTGCAGTGCTTCCTTCAGTCTATTTATATTTTTCTTTTTTCCCAATGACGTTAGACTAAACGAATCATTCAGGAGAGCATTCATTCGACTATTTGTTCTCATTGTAGATGTAATCCGAGTTTTCCATCCTCCCAAAAGAGCCATCACTTATAAAAACTCTATTATTTACACTTTATTAAAATGACCAATATTTTTGTTAGAAATCCTTTTGCTTCCCGACTGATAGATGATATTTGAATGAAATATTATGTCAGACTAGACCTAGTTCGTGTACGGTCTTTGGTAATATGAGAAAAGGGAAGAGTACTTTATAAGGGTGTTGAAATCGTTTTTCGTGGAGGTTTACGTTTGCATGTCTACAAATATAATTTTAAACAGAAACTTTGAATATACATCGGTACCTACCTAAATATTATATGAGTTGAGTTGCTTTTTATCAGGAGGTATCCTTTTTTTTATAGATATACATATTTTATTTACCATAGCGATATACTGAACAATTTGCTAAATCATTCGACGGCGGCAATCCATATTTTTGATGGAAAATATGGAAAAATTGTAATGGAAATCTCTCATGTAATTTTATATGATGATTTATTAAATTGTATAGTTTTTGATGTAGATACACCAGGATTCAATTGTCATTTATTGTAGACAGACATCGTAGTTTTATTTTTCTTATTATTAGTACACCATTTAAAGAAATCGAAATGGAATTGGAATTGGAAATATTATAAAGCTTTTGTTGTAAATTGATATTTTCTATTTTATGTTGTTGTTTTTTTGACTAACAAACCTCGTTTATATAAATGTAGATATTTGTTGTGACTCTTCGTACGGCAGGCTTTTGATAATGTGACGATTTTGGTTCTGAGTTGAGTTTTAACAGCGTACTGAATGGTCATTATTGTGATAGTGTTTTCGATGATTGTTCATTCGTTAATATAATCTGATAGTAAAATACATATCGATGGCCTAGTTTGAACCTAGTTTCAACCCACATTTATAAAATTTTACAAGAGACACAAAAAACTATTTAAAAGAAAATTTTTAAAAAATTCTAAAGATAAAATATGTTGGAATCCGCTTAGAATTACATTATGCATTTCTAATTTTAAAATTACAAAA
This sequence comes from Platyura marginata, assembly GCA_026745375.1. Lineage (NCBI taxonomy): Eukaryota > Metazoa > Arthropoda > Insecta > Diptera > Keroplatidae > Platyura > Platyura marginata. The sequence goes on from JANSTT010004404.1 coordinate 29,856, forward strand.
AATTATGTAATTAAATTATGCTATGTAAGAATGTGAGTGCTATTTATTTCATCGTTCTCCCGTGAGGTTTCCAATTTGAACCATAGTCAACCCAGCAAACAAAGCGTATATATTTTGTATGTATATCCAAAGGGTATCCGCTGAACGTAAATCCGTAACGCTGAAAAGCTATCACGCGATTATCTAAAGCTAAAGTATATACGCGCGGACGCCATTTTCTTTACGTTGAGCGTTAAGCAAAAGTTGAACATGCACATGCATTACGTTCTGCGGATTTATACAATGTATATACGTCAATGTTTGGTTTATGTATTCGTTAGATTTACGTTGGATACACTATATACCAGGGGCGGCTCTACGTCCAGGGCAAACCGGGCTGAGCCCCGCAAACATTTCTGCCTCCCACACAATCTTTATCTTAAATAATTATACACAATTTTATTTAAGAAAAACCGATAACAGACCTATTTACCCTATATAGTCTGCCAGTCAAATTACCTACCCACATATA
>JANSTT010004415.1:5363-30359 GCA_026745375.1 Platyura marginata
TAAAAATGTTTAAAAATTTACGTTGTTAATGAATATTTAATATAAATTTAAATTTTTTTGATATTTATTTGTTTTTTTTTTTTTTTTTTTTTTTTTGTGGTTTGTAATATTTGTTTTATTATTATTTTTATAATATAATATAAAAACAATTATTAATTTGCAGACGCGAACGTACGATGAGAGTGCGTGATGTACATACAGAATTCGATAATTTTATTTTTAGCATGTCTTGGAAATAAAAAAGAATTTCTGTATACAAAAATAAAACAAATTAATGCAAAGTAAAGTAGTTTACATAATATTGATTAAAAATGCTGCAGCTTGTTTATATTGTATTTATATAGCAATGCTTTGGCTCGTAAACTTAATTATCTGGGCCCGGGTTTAACAACCACCATACACAACACATACACACATATATATTACAATATTACTCCTATAGAAAACATATGAGCTACTAGACGAAATGCCATCCCTTTTTTCGTGTGCTTGCACGTTCACCCATAAAGCGCTATACTATAAAATTTGTATTAAGTACACTACTAACTAGCCATAAAACTATAAGAGTAGTAAATTGTTAAGTGCGTCCATAAAATGTAAGAAATAGGATCTAGCACGTACTAATCGTTTATCTATAGTCTATTTAGTGTCTGGTGATGAGATAAATGGTATCTGGGTTATTTTTATTATTCCCTTTTTTTTATATCTTAATAAACTGGTGCTATGGGTATTATAGGAAGAAAGTGTTTAATTTGATGAATTATCTTAGGATACTATCAATTAAATTTTTAAAAAAAGAAATTATAATTTTCTAATTACAACACATAATTATGTAGTTTTTACTATAAGAAAGTCAAAGAAATGTACGTATCAAGAAAGTTTTTTATATAAACTTAAAGAATAAAAATTTTTTTAAAGAAAATTTTTGCAGTTTTTAATTTTTAAGTTGGTTCTGCACTGGATATTTTAATTAAAAAATCCAAACGAACAAAACTGAATATTAACACAGTTGATTTAATTTATTTCTCAGAAAGAGTCGTGGAAGTAAAAATTTTTGAATTTTTTTTCCTTAAATGCATATGTACTTAAAAATTACAACAACAAGATTCAAAATCGACCCCTGTTACCCTAACCCCATCAATTTGAAATTCATGAACAATAATGTCGTTAATCAAAAATGTTGATCGTTTCTCATACTAAACTTAACGTTTCTTATCAAATAAAAGTTTTTGAAAAATAAAACACCAGTAATTTAAAATTTTTAATTTTTCGATTTAACTCTTTGGCATTAAGATCATAGCTCTCAAAATAAAAACACCCTTTGTTAAGATTTTGAATTGATAATTTTTTGTATTCATAGCAAAAACCATAATATTCCGGAATATTTTAACGACGGCACACGGCAATTCAGACACTATCTTCTTATTGTCAAAAATTTTCAAAATGTCAAACGAAAAATTTAAGATATTTATGTACTTTCTAATTTCTAATATAAAGAAAAGGTAGGTACGAACCAAAATTATGTATTTATTTAATTAATTTTCATTTAAATTGAATTAATTTCCTCATTAAGCATTTTTACGCTTAATTACTGAATACCCACGTTTGTTGTTGTTATTTTTTTTTTGTCGTTACAGCACTAGATATCTATCTATAAAATAATTTAATAAAATTATAAATATCACAAAAAGAAAAATTCAAATTAATTTCTATTTACACATGTTATGTCATGACTATTTAGAGATGTCTTACTATGATTTCGGAGCTATTATTATTTTGTGTGTGGTGTGCCTTAACGTGTAATAATAACGCAGAATGGTTTGGTATATTTTAATGAAACGGCTGTTTAACAACAACCATAAAAGAAATATTATTTGAGTTATACATTGTTGGTGGTCACATTACTTATTGGATATACACAAATACTATGCTCTTCTTCGTGTATGGTAGAGAGCACAGAACATGTATGCAATTTTGTTAAGAATAAAAAAAAATAAAAAATTTTTTTTATTATTTTGTCGATTAATAATATTTTATTACTTTCAATGTCGATGAGTACTTTAAAGAGAGAGAAGTGTCGACGAAAAAAAAAAAAACCACCAGCAACCGTTTTGATTTAATGGTTTTTGAAACAAATACTGTGCATTAATCAATTTTATTTGGTTATTAAATGACATTGTAGAGAGTAGCGATTGGTTACGCTTAGAAAATGTTCGGATAGTTTAATTATTTTTTATTGAAGGTATTTGAATAACTGAACATGTAAGTAGTTAATAATAATCTGTCAATTAAGATCCGTTAATCGTATGATAACAATACATGTCAGCTTGACAATGAAAAAAAAAATTCTGACTTTGGAGAGAAATTTTTATTATAGAAGGAATATCATTCTATTGTGTTCCCTAAGCGAACACATTTCTTTCCTGTGTGTTTTATGGTGGCCATTTTAAAAAAGGCAACCAAATATTAAAGAAAAATTTTAGGGGCAAAATAAAGAGAAAATGAAAATTTGAAGAGAAAAAGAAATAGTGGAAGTAACAATATTTTCTATATTCACTGAATTATTTGTTTTCCCCTTAAAAAAATTGGCATGAAATGGAAATTACTTAAGAAATAGAAGTTTTTTTTTTTGCAATATTGTCCCTTCTCTGCCAATCCGAATAATAAATTAAATTATTCGCAGAAAATCCATCTAAAACACCTAACGACTAATAAATGAAGTTCATAAAACTATAATGATATAATTTCTTATCCATTCATGCAGAAACGAAGAAACTTCTTAATGCCTACATAATACTCCCCCGCCTGGATCCCTCACCTCTCACATATGATATTAATAATCCCAAAAATATGGCATTAAATACATTTTACATAAAGTAGTATTGCATGTACAAAATTCTACCAGTTCCATACCCTTGGGAAACAAGTAAATGACTGCACTCATCACTTAGATGATGACATATAGCCAGATGTTGTCAACATACAATTCCTTTTCTCTGTCACATATTTATTCATATTATGAATAATTTGAACATTGCACATAACATATACACAAAACATAAATATAAGATGTTTTTAGTGTTTGGTCGATTTTTTGGAAATGACTTTTCGATTTTGCTCTCTCTCTCTCTTTATCCATATATAGTACAAAAAATAAATAAATGAAAAGAAAAAAAATTATAACCCACATGCGAGTAGTTTGAGTGACAGCGGATGCAACCAAGTCCCCATTTAACATTTACAAAAAAAAAAAAAAATGGTAATGCATATATTAATACTAAGTCAACTGATATTTTTTCATGATATTAATGATATGCAAATGTAAACAATTTTATCCAGCACATTCATGATTCTTAAACACTAATGAGAAATGTTTATTAATTCAATTTTTATTTTATTTTATTTTTTATTTCAATCGTAAAATCTCCATATACCTACTTACTTGCTTACGCATGCGCAATTTATTCATATACATTTATATTTATATATTATTTAATTTATTATTTTCTTCTCTTTTTTTTACTCTTTTCAAGTATATTTTTATTAACATTTTATACATTTTTTTTGAAATAACGCAAAGATTCGTGCAAATACTTTTCCAGAAAAGATCTCAAAGATCTGATACCGATGACATGTTGCACGAAATATTTTGCATACATGCATCAAATTAATTATTTAGTGCGTTGTAATGTGAGATTTATTGACACGGTTTTAAGACACTTTGTAGATGTCGAACATACATACCATGTTTTTGGTGCGAGGAAATTTTTCTTTTTTTTTCTTTATTTTCATACAAAAACTTTCTTTTGCTCATTTTACGCGGTATCGATCATTTACTTAAGTTAGTTAATTTGGTAAGAGAGAGAGAGAATGGTGATGTTTTCCGTAATTATGCCGGTGTGATCGCGGGGTCTGTATCCTGTTATTTCGTTTAAATTTTAATACTGACAAATGATGATAAATTTTGAATTTAATTGCGTGGATATGTTAATGACAAAGATGTGAAATTATTAGGTACGATAATTAATTAAAGGATTTAAATTTGTGCATATAAAATAAAACGAGATTTAAATGGACTGATCAGTAATAACGGTGATATATGAAAATTTTACCATTTTAGTTATGAATAATAATATTTAAATATATTATTTTGACATTGCTGGAATTGTGTCATAATTTCTATAAATATTATGAAAGTGAATGTAAAATTTAAATATGTCATTGATCTGTCAACTGAAAAGATCCTGTTTTTATAGTTAAATGCTAAGATAATGGAATTTATGCAGTTATATGTATTAATATAACTGGTTTTCATTTGAGTTACCTATCAGTTATTTATTAAATTTGAACATATCTCTTAATTTACGCTAATTTTTATATCTCCTTTCAATTGATCGAGCCAGATGACATTTTTACAAAAAAAAAAAAAAAACTCCATTAATTCTATAAAATATATAAGTAATTGGTAGAATTCAAATCGACTATTGATCCCCTAGCCCTAAAGAGTCGTCTATGAAATAAAGAAAACCAATATCACAATTCATGATTTTGAGATTTTTAATTAAAAAAAATTCATTTAATACTAAAATATGTAAAATAATAAAGAGAAAAAACGTAATTTGACAATAAAATTCTTAACATTGAAAAGGTTAAATTACTTCTGACTCACAACAATAACAAAACGGTAGACACTGTTTTTTTTTTTGTTTTTTTTTTTAAATGTTTCTCTGAATAATGAAATAAAACAAAACAAAAATCCAAAAATCGATTTATAGGAACCAAATACATTTTGAAAACATGAATTTAACGACTTCACGCATAATTCGTTGAACAAAATATGTTTTTGCAACTCCTTGGTTTATGTTCGCGCATATATTTATGTACGAAAATTAAATTAAGACTTTCGAACAAGTAAGTCTCTTCCGAATGGCCTTTATACTAAATCTCCGTGTATTTATTATGAAATTTTTATTGTTCCCCTCCGTTTCTTCTGAATTTTTAATGTTATTTATTTACCTGTTCGTCAGAAACAGTATTTTTGACGATGGAACATCCATTTCAATTTAAATTAAATATTCCCAGGCGCGAAAAGAAATGCTATGTTCTTGAACACGTCTATAAAAATTTGTCTTAATTCGATTCGATTTTTGTTTTTTTTTTTTTTTTTGCTTTCGGTTTTTCTTCTAGCCAAAGGAACAAAAATTATATTTTGCTGGTTTTTTTGTTTTTTTTTTTTTCTTCTTCTCTTTTTTCGGCACACCATATCTAATTTTCCATTCTTTAAAATATTATATATAATAATATTTACCACTCGACAACAACCTCTATATATGTTGGATATAAATTGAACAATATAACCATTAAGTATATGAATGGTTATAGACTGTAAAAAGGTAAAAGATGTAACGATACATAAATTAAGCGCGACGTTTTTACAACTTCAACTTGACAGCACTTTGCTACTGCACTGTTTTTCAAATCGAATATCCATTCACCATTGATAATAAACGATAATGAAATCAAAATAAATATTCGTGAGAGAGAGAGAGAGAGAGAGATAAAAAACAACGTACATAAAACTGAGGAAAAAAAAAATAAGTAATTTAAAATTTTCAAAAAAGTATTTTACATATTTAAGTCTAATAATGCCTAGCGTTTAGGTACTTGAGGAGAATATCTAATAGTCATAATATGAAGTTCAATAAATCTTATCTTATATGGGAGAGGATCATATATTAGTTTAAGAAGATTTTTAAATGTGATTATGTAGGCTCATTAGCATGTTGGATGGATTAAATATCTACGGAAAAAAAAATGTTTTTTTTAATTAAATTAAAAATTCATATTATATAGAGGTAACTAACGCTTCTTCGTTCATTGGAATGTTCCTTCTATCAAATTAATCAAATAAATTACTTGCTGGAACATTTTGCGGACATTTTTACCCATATCAATCAATTTACGAACTTTAAGTTTATCGGTCAAATCTATGATTTTGGAATTTACTTTTTATTTTATACTCATCTTTAACATACTTAGATGGGTTTTTTTTGTATTTTTTTTTTTATACATATGTAAATCATCGCAGGCTAAGGATAGTTTTTCACCTGTTTCACTTGTGAAATTTTCTTACCGCATTATTGTGTTTGATATCTGTTTATTTGTCTGCTTTAGTATAGATACATTAATTATATTTTCTGCATTCACTCACAAAAATACTAAAATAATGGACAAAATTAATTTGACAATTACTGTAGGAGAAATAAGTACAAAATGGACCACTCGGGTAAAATGGACCGCCATCATTATTTCTCTATCTTGTAAAGTCATCTGTAAGTAAATAGGAAAAACTAAACGAATTTAGTAGTAGTATAGTAAACAAGCATTTTATTGTAATGTCAAAGCGAAAAACATAAATAAGAAACTGTTTTTGATCTAATTTAAGAAAATTAAAAAATTTTCATTGTGATAAAATAAGAAACTTAGTCTCAGTGGTGTACATTTGGAAGCTTAACGTATACTTAACATCATCTGGCTTAAAGGTTTTTATTTGAATACGAGTATTAGCAGAACTCTACAAGTCGCTTATAAGTAGTCCGTTTTATACCAATCTCCCCTACTATAAACAAATATTTAAGGCCAAATGTAATCTATTTGAAGAAATTTTAATTGACCTATTTTCTATATCTATATAGCATCTCTCACTCTTTAATAACAGTTCGGAAATCGTGTTTTTACGTCATTTGGAGTGATATTTACATACAGATTCTGTCTGCGCACAATTGGTTAATTACATAAATCATAATTATTTCACGATTATGCTTTCGTAGGAATATTTATTTTTCTAAAATTATCAAATTATAAGAAAAAGTTCGAGCATCTATCTATAATTCAAAATATTGTATATGGAAATCTACGCAATTACCTAACAATAGAAATACATTTACAATTCATACAATAGCCGAAAAGTCCATTTCACATAACGCATAACTTCAATTTGATTAATAACCAAACCCCATCATCCATAAAGAGACTTCTTCGGGTGCGTGTATATACGGGAACGTAGTCTAATTTCGAATTGAATTATCCATTATCGAACCCTGGCATTAAGCAATCTATCTAACAATCTATGCACCGCTCACATCTAGAGCCGCACATTATGTATATACAACAGTACATACAGAGGCAACAACACCCCTAGTGATTTGGACCATTTCGCAGCCCTTAAACTGAAATGCCATTTATTTGATTATTTCTAAATTAGATCTCAGCCCATTTATACAGTGTTTTCAGCACAATGTGGAAATGAATGTGAAAATAAAGAGTTAGTCGTTGTAGTGTAGAGAGAGAGCGAGAAGTTTTTTTTTTTTTTCGTTTTGTGTTTTTTTTGGTTTTAAATTTTTGGCATAATGCGGTTTATGCATTAAAATTCATAAAAGGGATGAAATATACTCATACGATGGCATTGTTGTTTTTAATTAGATTATATGACGAATTTAAGCGAAACTTTTTGTGTGTGGCATGTAATTGCATAAATGCATTTTTGGTTTAAATATTATTTTAAAATAATTTATTAGCAAAGTTTTACTTTTTTTTAAAAAAAAAAAATCCTATTCTAAAAATGGATGCTTTCAGAGGAGAAATCAATTTTTGGGGTCACCAATGTCGGCATTTCTTTTTCAAATTTTGTAGGCAGGTATTTAATTAAAATAACTAATAAATATAAATATTAATTAGTAATTTTAGTTTTCGAAATTAGTGATTAATATATAAATAAAATAAAACTCTTTCAATATTCGATTATATAGCTATATATGTACATAACTACATACCAATACATATATACTGGTCTACCATTATACACAGCGAAATCATAGATGTATTTATACACAACATTTACATTTAATCGAATTTACAGTCGTTTTATTTAATTAACCAAACGATTCGAACATCAGATTCACATTAAAATATTATGTATACCTACCTAACCTGAGCATAGACCATGTATGAACACAATAAACACAGCCTTATTTAAATGCTATAAAATCATAGGCATATCGTATATGTATATGTATGTGGTACACATATAATTTAATAATGCCATTTAGTAATATGTGCGATATTTTTTCAAAATAAAAACAATATACCTATGAACAATTTTATTATATCTAATGCCGGTTAAATGGTTTTTTAATGCAATTATCAAATTACTGTGCGAATCATACCACGTATGCGACCACAGTCGCACCACCCGCATTGCCTTAATCTATACCATACATGATTTTGTAAAATGTTGTTTCGTCCCATTTAGCAAATAATGCATCCATATGAAAATGCCATATTTACTATTATGAACAATAAATACTTTTTTCTTTTTTTTAGTACATCGTTAAAATAGTAAAAGTACTGAGGCTATGGAAATAAATCAACTTTTTTTGGAAATTATTTTAACGGCGAAAAACTATCCTGGGGTATTTAATGCATGTTGCTAAATTTAATATAGGCTGTCCGTGTGCATTTTTGTTTTTTGGATTTTAGTAGGCTTTTTTTTGGAATTTTTTTTTGCTTTTAGTAAAGGAATTGAATTTCAAGCTTATGACAATGATAGGGTCAATCAAAATGGGTTCAAAATTAATTTGCTAAAAACATTTTTGACTTTTAGTAGTATGGCTGAATAAAACCTTGTGGATGGTCTTTAGAAAAATCAGTCTTTCCAATATTATATATACCAAAATCAACTACAAACTACTGAATCCAAGAAGTTTTTTCCAAAATAATCGCCAGGAACAGGAAAAAAAAGCGCACACAATTCACCCCGCCCCTGTCCAACTATTCCTTTTTCCCAAATATTTTCTTAATGTTTTGTTTTTACTTTCAATACTCATTGGGTCATATAAAATTATAATAATATATAATAATTATAATGAAATATTTAGAAAATTACCTAATATGACTGGAGTTATTCAACAGTATTTTCAAAAAATCTTCAAAAAACTCAAAACGTTTACGATTAATTAAAAAAAAAAAAATTTTTACGAAAACTTCTATTGCTAGATAGTTAAAGAAGTATTTTGTTAGAAAAATCTGAAATTTTTGGATTTTTTTTCTTTTATCTAAATTGTACATAAACGAAATTTAATCATACCGCATATCTACCTACATACATACAAAAATTTTATTTCCCATCATTATACGAAAAATCTATCTAAAACAAAGACTAACCGTATTTCATTTTCTTCTCCTTGGATTAATTTCGACATGTTAATATGACACAATGTCATATTAAATTTGTACAACAAATAAAAAAAAAATAAATGTTTTTGATAATTGTTTGATTAGTTTTCCATCCATGTGTACATTTATTTTGAATTTATCGTCGATAAGGAAAAACATGAAAACCAATTTGATCTATTCTTTATCAATTTATACCAATAATAATAATATTAGTCAATAATTTTTTTCAACTATTTCGAACATCGTCATCCTATCTATCGAAAAGTAATTAGTGATTACCAAAAATAAAAATAAAAATAAAAAAAAAAAAAACAGAAGCTAAAATGTTGCCTTATCATTTTCCAATCATTTGATAACAAACGATATATTGAACTTTGATAATATGAGGCGCATTATCTGTTTGTTTTTGTGGGCTACATATATAACGAAATTGTTTGAATTGTATCTTTTATAATATACTCCAGGTTTTTTGATTAAACCAGCATATTCGAATATATATAGAAAAACATAGTAATAATAGCCGTTCTTGGTGGACGATGGATGGGATGACGTCAAAATACTTTGACTAATACGAAAGAAAGAAAAAAAACTTCTTATCTATCTGGCAAGAAGCTAGAAAAATATTTCGAAGTAAACAAATCGTTTTATACTTTAATGGAGATTGTAGAACAAGATTAGTTTTTTTTTTATTGTTATTACATTATTATTATTCCAATGTTCTTCCAAGTACTGTACATTAATAAAATATCTACGAGACGTATACGTAGGCTATGGTTCAAAATTATTTGTTTTTTTAAATTATATTTATCTTATTTGATAAAAAATTGATGGCACTTTTGCTTCTATACACGCTAAATAAATATACATAGGTTTTTCATGGAAAATTTAAATTGCGACATTTTTCTCTAATTACTACACATTTTAGAGGTTCTCATTTGTACAAATGCGAAAAAAAAAATGTTGGTAGTAATCACCGGTATACCTACACGATAACTCCAAAACGTTAATGGACAATATCGGTACCTTTTGACCCCCTGTTCTATGCAAATATTTTATAAAAAACGTTTTTTTTCATCTTTTCTCACAGTAATAATTAAATTTCGACAAAACTACCAATACAAAATAATTTTTATTTTCTATGTTGCATAATGAGGGTCCATCATTTTTGACCGATCGCTATAAACCTTATTATGTAGGTCCACACATAGAAAATAACAAAAAAAAATAGGAATTTTCTTACATTTCTTATATCGGAATTTGGTAAGAAATTATAAACACAAAAAAAACTCAAAAATATTTTTTAGTAGGTACAATTGATTTTTTATCTTTAAGATAGAAGATAATTAAAAAAAAATGACCACAGTTTTTTTTGGCAAATTCAGAATAATAAAAAATTTTAACTAATTAATTAACATTTCATTGAAAAATCAATTGTTAAGACAATTCTCTAGAGGTGACATAGAAAAATCATTTTCCAATATTGTAATTTTTAAAATTTCATCCCTAACCGCAACCAAAAACCCAAACCAAACCAATTCTAAGCTGTTGGTAAACATTCTCGTTCTCATTATTAAAATACGATCAATGGGAAACGACAATGATGATTTAAAATCCAAATAGAGAAAAATACAGGGTAATAAAACATTTAATAGAATGTAGGTAATAGGGTAGGTTTTTCCCACACACACCAATCTGACAGTGTGTAAACAAGAAACACGTCCAATTGATTGCAGGGAAAACATTATGAATAAATGATTAAGTTTATCGGTTTGTGTTTACACTTTTTAAAATAATAACTATGTTACGAAAGGAAAAAAGGAAGTTTAGAGTAGCCAATTATATACCAACTGATAGAAGAAAAAAAATACTAACCTTCTGTGTAGTGGTTTTCGCTATGTTTTATTAGGATCTTACAGATTATATTTAATTAACTTTAATCATATACCAATCATGGTCAGCATATATCTTAAGTTGCTGCCTTTTGTTCAGAACAAAAATTTAATAATAAGAAGAAAAGAAAAAAAGAAAAAAAACATAACTGAATTTAAACAATAGTGTCATTTTAAAACACGCATTTTTAACCTTATATGGAACACTAACGCGCTTTTATGGACAATTCAGTATAAAATGTTGACCATCAGTTGTTCCGCTTCATGAACTCATAACACGCCTTCTATTCGGTTCTTTTGATGTAATTTTTGTAATAAATCAATTGTTGTGAAGTTAGGGTACACTTTTTGTTATGTATGTTCCAAATTCAATGAAAAATTGTATTTGAATAAAATTTAATGTAATTTAAATGAAAACTTTAAATAACCTCTCACACCGATTTATTAATTTATAGCAAATCATATTTAATGCAATGCATAATAATACAATAAATGTTTAGCTTTTAGTAAAAAAAACAACAACAAAAAACTTTTGGACGCATGAGAAGAACGTAACGCTCTTTTAAATATTTGGGTTAATTATTCTTGCAATGAATATGAAACATTAATTGATAATTAATTGATAAAAATCTATGGTACCTACACATGATTATTAAACCGAAATGGTTTTAATGAAAAAAAATCATTAAAATTAAAGGAATTAAAAAAAAACGATTGAAAACCCTAGAAATTATATAAAATCGATTGCAGCTCCATAACGGTAGGTCGTGGAACTAGTTTGGTCTTTTAAATAATTTTTTTTCTTTTTGTTCGGTTGTGTTGTTGATTTGTTTTTTATCTGAATTGGATAATTATTAGACCTATGTATATAGAAATTAATACTCCTATTTATTCTAAACAATTTATGGACATTTCAAATAATTTCCAGTGATTTTCCATATATTCACTATAGAACGTATGAAAATGAAGTTTCAGTTCATTCATAACAAATAACTACTAAACGTCGAGTTAAGTCCCAATATATATATGCACAGTTAGATTCGTAATTCCTCATAGTAATTCCTCAGCTTTAATTTGCAGATAGTCCTAAGAGTAAATCACAAAACCCCAATTTTTAAAAAATCTTTAACTCACGTAATTATTTTAAACTTATTTTCTATCTAAATATTCCACTTTAACGATCACCGATCGGTCAAATATTTTTTTCGGCTAGATATTCGAAGCAGCTAACTGGAAAAAAACAATTCTACGAACAATGGCCCCATAGTTTAGTAATTATAAATTTTTTAAGGAATTTTTATCAAAAATCCATATCCCTTGGAAAAAAGAAGGAAATTTTTTTTTTAAATAAATACTAACGACGTACAAGCTTTAGCTTTAATTTGCGACTAGTCTCGAGGCTAAATTCTAATCCTCCGATTTTTAAAATTTTTTTTCACTGATATGATGTTTTTGAATCTATTTTTTAGGCACCAGACAATTATCCAGATTTGAGAAAAATTAGTTTTGTAGTTTTGAAACAACGACAAATACAAACATAAATGCTTAATAGTTATATTATCTTCGATGTGATTTGTATGCTTGTCTGAGTGATAACAAATGTAAGTTTCACAAAACTGAAAAGTCATTCCACACTTTTCTATTTTAAAGAAATTTTATATCTCAAGAAAGAAGTAATTTTTTTTTTATTTTAATTAATTAATGATTTCCAGATTTTAATTATACCTTTGCAGTATCTACACTGTGGTTAATTTTATATTTATATAAATTATCTTTGTAACATAAATTCAAAGTAATATTTCCTTGTCTTTTTCTTGTCACATTGTAATAAAAATTAGACGAAAAAAAAAAAAAAAAAAACTTAACTAACATATGACATCAAATTCATGACAATTTTTCCATAGTTCATTGAACTGGTTCATTCACCTTATTATAGGTATATGTTGTCGGAACAATCACCTACCCTAAAAGTGATTTTCGATGAGACAATGACCATTCTATTTTTGGTTTCCATTTAATTTGAAACAAAAACACCCTTCGGCAATGACATAATTATTGAGATCTTAAGTTTCTTAAGTGCATGTTGAAAAATATTTTTATATCCAAGGAACAACGAGATTTTTTTTTAATTTTTTTTTTGTTCTTTCTGGGTAAGGAATAACTAACAATCCAAAGCCCCGTAATTACAAATAATGAATGAGAAAGATAACACGCAAATAAAATTCAATTGTATTGTAATGTTAAACTACATTTTGATTCAGTTATAATTTACTCAATCCTTTCAACTCGTTGTCTAAACGGATCAAAAATCTCAACTCTATTCACTTTGTCGGTTCGAATCCTTAATCGATAATTAAAAGTTTGAGAGATTTTTTTCTTTTCTTTTTATATTAACAATTTAAAACGAAAAAAGAAAAAAAAAAAAAACAAAAACAAAATAAAAAGAAAAAAAAAACATCTGCATCTGAAAAGAGTCAGTGCGTTTGTATATTTGGTTTCATTTCGATTCTCGAATTCCATATGTCAGATATGCAGCTGTCATATCCAAAAATGTTTTGATGCATTCGCCTTTGCACTAAGTTGCCGTTGTTGTTGTTGTTGTTATTGTCTTTTTGAATACATAGAACATTTAAATGCAGAGATATGTGTAAATGCACAAAGCATATATTATTATATTAATGAAAAAAAAAAATGTATAATTTTAGAACAAAAAAAAAAAATTGGAGTTTAAACGAATAAACCATTGATATTATAAATGAGGTTATTTACATGGTGAAAACCCTTCATTATGATCAAATTAATTTATAAAAAAATAAATTTTCTGGATTTAATAATATAATGACTTTGGAACAGATGATGTCAGCTCTCTTTTGTTATTTTATTTAATGTCGTTTAGTGTAACCCATATTTTTTGTATTAAATTGGTAAATTTTGAAGATTAAAAAAAAAACAGATGATATTACCTCAATTTTAGGTAATTATTACGAGTGATAAAACATTTAATAATATAAAGGTAAAAGGTCGAAAATGTCGATAAGTAGCCATAATTGAGGCATCTTTTAAATTTAAATTATCACTGGTACCCGGTACGATAAAATATTTGAATTTTGGTCAATTTTATCGACAGTAGACTAGTAAATTTTACCGTCATGTTCACAATTTGACATTGACAAAACAAAAATCTTCAATAAGTCCCGCTTATACCAAAAATAAATTCAATTCGACGAAAAATCTCTTTCAAAATGCCTAACCATCGAAATATCCTTCTCCGTTTCCTTATATCAAATGTCGGTCATTTCAAAACTTATATACAATATAATGACTCAAGAGGTTCCGTGGTAGTTCGATCCCTCATACAATCAAATAAACTCATTTGAATAGAATTTTCTTGAATATACGGAAATTGAACTGAGACCATGTGGAAGAGGTTCAAACGATCTTTCATAATAAATAAATACCTACACATAGTATATCTACAATAAAAAAATTAATTATAATGGATGTAGTACATACTTATGTATATATATATATATAAATTGTAATTACTAATTAGAACTTCCGTTAGAATGAGTAGCGTGCAGTGACTTTTCAAAATGCACAACACCTTCAAATTGCTTACTATCACTGACTGAGAATCATTGTTACATTAAGAAAATTAATATTTATATTTAAATTAATTTAGTGCATGTTCTACATAATCTACATTGAAGGTGTCTTCTGGTCATGCGTTGTTGTTGTTGTTGTTGTTTTAAAGATTAAGTAATGAAATTGTAACCGATAAACCATTTTTACATAATGTCTAAGAATTATTACGGACTAAATAAGAATTGAAATCATTTGCGAATATTCCATCAACAAAGAATGCTAACAGGAAGAACGGATCTTTTGTTTCAAGTGTAGTTAGCCATCTATCAATAAAATGGGTTGCTTGAGAAATAAATTACAGAAAACATTAAAAATTATGCGACGAGCTACCCTAAGAGTCGAATAATTAACTGAAATCGAAAATATGCCAGAATTCATTTATTTCAGTAAAAAAAAAAACTACTACTTGAATATCTTCAGTTTGAAGTTCTAAAAATTTAAAATGGAACGAAAATCGTACCTCAACTGACCAACAATTTGCAACTTTATTCAATCAAAATAGTTTTGAAGTAAATAAAAGATCCAGCAATCTCTCATCTTATAAATATGCATTGTGTGCGGTGCATTATTCTGATTCCAAAAATTAATAAACAAACAGCAACTTCGGTAATTATAAACGTGATTGATTGAAAATAGTTTTATAAGTAGATATAGGAACGAAGATTTAAAAGTGGGGGAAAACGATAATGCTTTTTAAATTATAATAATAATTTTCCAAGTAATTACCATATACCTACTTAACTGTACTATTTTATTGAAAATCATTTCATATCATAATCTGGATTATGTGCGATTAGCGTGTAATGTATAAGATGTAATTGGAATTTTATTTTATTATTTATATTTAATAAATATTTTTTTTAACGCTCCGTACTCTATTAGCTTCCAAGGCAACGTCTTAAAAAGTAAAAAAAAAACAAAACTGATGCATTCCGTATTAATATCACTTAACTGTATGTTGTGTAAGATAGAAGAAGAAAAATAAACAATTTCAATGACACCGACTCAATTACGCTCAAATAACAGTCATTTAGATAATTATTACTTAAAAACGCTTTCAGCACGCTCTTGTAAAATTATTTAACGATCATTTTGCTAGAAGTAAAAAATGATGGTTCAGATGGATAATCTCTGATATGTAGTATGTTTGGGATTTATTTATTTTTTTTTTTTTTTTTTCTTTTTAATATATTATTTTGATTATAACTACATGGTTAATTGAATTTTGAGAATAGAAATAATATTTTTCTATAATGGAAGTTCCCTGTATTTGGATGAAGAGTAAAAAAACTATATACAATCGTTGTTGTCATCATCGCATCTCACATATACAGACACGTTCAAAAATAATCAAGAGTATAACTGTGTGTCGTACCCCATATTTATGTAATATAGAAAATACTTGGTGGAAATTGTTAAATAAAAAAAAAAAAAAAAAAAAAAATCAGTCCTTTTTTTTCCAAAATAAGTGAACACATGTGCTTACGTTATGCTCAAATTACAATAACAAAATGGATAATTGAGAGCAGGCCTCAAGTATTTTTGGTTTTTCTGAAGTGGAGGATGCGTGAAGTTGTCTACCATTTCTCTTTTGTTGCGCATACTTACATAAATGTACATACAAATACGGGAATAATTTTTTTTTTTTAATTGTGGCTTAATTGCAATTTTTATTATTATTTTTTAGGACAAAGCGAAAATTTGATTTTTTTTTTATATTTTAATACTGTTGGGTTGGGTGGCTATTGTCAAACATAATTATAAGCATAAGCTTTCTATGTAAGATGGATAAATGAAACATTCCCAGAAATCTCAGAAAATATCTGTCAAAAATTAAGGATACACTGACAAGCACTTTTGAACAGTTTTCTGTATCGAGAAATCGTAATGCAAAACTGGAAATGTGGGTATTCTGTAAATCTAATTTTCCATAGAAAAGTTGTCTTGCAGAATCGAATTGCACTTTTTGATGATTTTCTCGATAATTTGTTAGAAAATCGAAAAATGTTTATAACGCAAAAAAGATTGGAAATAAAATTTTACTTAAAATAAGATTATCTTTATTAAAATATTTCAACAAATAAGGGATTTATGGGGATTAAGGGATAAATAATGAAAAAAAAAAAAACTAACGTCGATGTTGGAATTATTTTTGAAGTTACACAGCTTTTTTTAATATAGTGAGAATTAGCTAAGCTGTCACTGTAGTTGTTTGTCATTTTATTTTAGATTAAAAAATTTGTCGAAAATATATAATCTCAATATGGAAGAAAAATGTAGAAAATTTAAAATGTAGTTGCCATAAACTTCAAATAATATTATAGATATGGCAATACGTTTAATGAAGAAACTGAGATTTAGACAAAATATCCTACACTACCATAAAACAATAATCTAGATTTAAAGTACAGAATATTTACTAGAAAAACGGCACCGAGAGATACATAAGTAATATTTAGGATTTTGCCTCTAGCACAACAATCTCCGCAAAGTTAAATAGTGTAGGAACTCAAAAGTACAATAAATCACCTATTCCTGCCCTATAAAAGGTAAAAATCTCTATTTTATTTTATAACAATATAAAATACCACAACAACCCTTTCTGCCCTCAAATCTCCCTATACAAATAATGTTTTTTTTTTTTTTCAAATTGAAACAGAAAACTGTGTGGTGACCAAACAGGATTAACCAAGAAAAAAATAAATAAATTGAATTTTGTTACAAAAATGCTACCTTTGTACTGCGACTTCTTTTATATATGCGCAAAAAAAAAAAAAAATCTCTTTTCATGCTATTCCCCATACATAGTTTTGCCATTCCTTTTTATTTATTTTTTGTACTACCTAAATATATATATATATGTATATAATATATCCCAGTTAAGTAGGTATATGGTTTTAGTTCAATTTAATTCTTTACCTTAAATCCTCTTTACCACTTATTTAAAAGCAGCAAGACATTTAAAATTAAAATGCATTTTATATGTAAATGTGATGTCCTTTTCAAGTCAAAATGTATTAAAAATTAAAGTAGGGTAAAAGCCTTTTTGGGCATAGAGAAAAATAAAAAAAAAAAAAAAAAAAAAATTGGCGATTGACTTGCAAAGTCCCAGCGGGATATCCGCATAGTCCCTATGGGTGATGTGTGTTGGTGCTGGAACTGTGTGTATGGTGCGTTGTTGGTTTTTTTGTTTGTGTTTTTTTTGTTTTTTTTTTGTTTCATATGTTGGATTCTGTGACCAAAATATAGACAAATTCAATTTCCTGGTAATGGATATTCTTCAAAGTATTTATTTTGTTGAATTATTGTTTTTTAATCTATTGTTTGGATTTTTAATAAATAATTTAGTTGTGGGGAGTCATAAATGTTGTTTCACAATATTAAAACTTGTACAATTATAAATTTTACATATACTCCTAACAAATTATGGTTCATTTGGGTACATTACTTATTCATATACGTACATATGTGAATAATTTACTAAAAATAATTAGGATTGCTAAAAAGTTAACTCCAATATAATCGTGATCAAATTATGTCAGTTATGTAACATCAGTGGAGATAGGAGGAAAAAATTAATAAAACTTTTAAAAGTTCAAGTGGAATATGCAAAAAAAAAAAAATGAAGAAAACAATTCCATGCAAAACATTTTCTTGTCATAAATTCACTAGTTTTAGTTAGATTTTATTCAAATTTTAAACATTTTTTTTTACTGTGTGGATTTTTTTAAATTGTGTTTTTACATAATATGTAAAAATGTTGATAAATAACGGTTTTTGTGGAAAATGTCATATTGTGTCATCATCGTAGACCCAAACTCGCTGACCGACTTTGAGAATAAAGTTTTTTTCTTGTTTATTTTTAATTTATCTGTAATATTTTTTCGTTGATTTTGTATAATTTAAATATTGACTATAGTCGTCTAATAGGATATTTTAATTCAGCAGTATTTTTTTTTATACTAAAACTTGTTTCAGTCGATTGTTTCGAAAAAGCATTGTTTACAGTATTATAAGAAATGTTGTATGTGATTTCCTGTCTTTCTTTGTATCACAACTCCTACACATGTTACTTAAAATTTACCATATTTATTTGCATATCAACCAATCATAAGTTTCAAGTAATTTTAAGGCTCTCTAATATAGTGAATTTTAATAAAAATGTCTATTTCGATTAAAAGACAGGCTGATCATTTAACATTTTATCAATTAACGTATTCAAGAGGTAATAATTACCTATACAGCACGAAAAGTATGTTTAAGGTTATAATAGGGATTTTAGGGATTATATTTAAAATATTTCTCGAGATTGGCCAATTAAGATGCTCCATAAATAAAAACTGATTTTTGGCCATTTCCCGAAACCGAAAATTTAGTTTTTTTAAAAAATATTATTTTATATCAAAAATACTACCTTTTAATAAATTATACACCTGAAGCAGCATAAATAAATAAACAGAGACAACTATACTATAAATAGTTCACCTATAAAAAAAAAAAGAAAAGTTTTTTCTACACTATATAGAAAAAATTCGACCATGTCCTATGGTGCAAATTCTTCAATCCATTAAAATAAAAACGAAAATATGTGTACCTCTCTGGCAAATGAAAAACTTCTCACCCTTTTTCCTAAAGGATTACAATTTTTTTACGATTTATACTATAAAACACCCTACTATACGCTAAACAATTTTTAAATTTAACCCACATGCATAGAATTTCAAATAGAACGAAATGGTAGAAAGCGGTTTTTTTTTCTTCTTTCGTTCATAAACAGCAGCCAATATATAAATAGAAAAATGTGAATATTATCCATTCACCGTGGTTGAAGGAGGGTTAGTCTCATCATTTGACATTTCAATTGTCATTAATTTTGGCTTAGCTTAGCGTTTTATTAGCTGTAATAGCTATAAGCGCCATAATAAGTATTACATTTTATGAAAGTCTTCAATGGTGAAAAAGAACATGGATTATTTTGTATATGGATTTTCGATATATTTATTGTAGGGTAAATTTAGTGTAAAAATTTTTAAAAAAATATTAAAATTGTAATAACAGAGGTAGAATGTACCGCTCGAAAAATTAACGAGGATTATCAAAAATTCTATCATCCTAATTGTAATTCTCTACTATATGACGTCGTGTTTGTCAATTAAAGGATAATGGCAACATTTTAAACTCTTTCCATTCACAAATTGAGATTTGAAAAAAATTTTTGTTTCCTACTCTTTAATGTGGAATTCGAACCATCCGATGTTAAATTCAATAATTCTACTTGAAACACAAACATGGTGGTAGATTTGTTACTCCTGTAAACATTGAATCTGTTACCTTACGCATTGACATGATTTAGAACATTTATTCATATAGATTTTCAAGTTTTCAAAAGGTTTGCGTAGTCTTTTCTGAATTTTAGTATCATTCCCAACGTTACGCACCCACCCCCCACAGACAAAACCTAAAATAATACAAGATTTTACTTGGTAACTAATCAAACCGAAAAGACGGCAAACAGACGTAATCTAAAATTCTGTTTCTGTCTTAATCATTTACCTAAATTAAAAAAAATAAATCTTATTTGGTATACATGGTACCCAGAGTGTATTAACCAAATAACTCAAAAATAATTCACAAACGCGCAAAATTAACTTCAATATATTCGCCAATTATCCCGAAAAACTTCTTCTGTCGAATACTTCTTGTAAAATTGAACCGGAAACGCCCCATTTGAAAATCTGCGTTACGGAATTCCGTTTCCATCTCTGATGCCAAAATCGTTCTGTGTATCGTAATAGTACAAACCTTTAAAATATCATGCAACTTCCAGTTCTTGTACGCTATTATGTGAATGTTGTGTTGTATTTTCTCGCTATGTACATACATACATATATATATATATATATATATATACGTATGTAAGTATATACATATATACATACATTTTATCCCCATTTTACTATACGATTTATATACATAAAGTTTAAAAGATATATAGATTCATAGGATTCAGGATTTCAAATTCACACTCCCTTTCGTCTTATCGCGCGACGTCCTGGTAATTAAATTTGTCGTGGTGATTTATGACAGAAGAAACGGTAACGGTATGTATATAGTACATATATATATATATAAATACATAGTATATTTATATATTAAATTGTATATACATATATATATCTATATATATATATATATATATATATATATATATATATGTGTGAGGAGTATTTTTATAAAAACAAAAAATACAGATATACATCAGCAAACGGATTTTACCACCTACTCGCGAAATGGGTGGAATTCCATTACCACGGAGTTCCCGTTTTGTGATGTTTTTAAATGTGATGGAAGGGGATGCAAATTTTCAACTTGGGGAGTTTTAAAATGATTAAAATTCTATGCTTCAGAGATAAAATAAATAATTTATATTAAAGCGAAATTAAATTCCAAGTTTGACTTTTGGAATTCACATTTTATTGTTGCAAATGTTTTTGGATAAGCAAGATACTTTGGATGTTGTGTTTTTTTTTTTTTTGTTTTTTGTTTTTTTTTTTTTTTGTTCTTGTTGTTAGGATTATTATAATAATTATGTTTATTAAATGTGGGAGGGTTGTTGAGTATTTTAATGAGTTTTAAAAGGGTTAATGTGTTCCTTCTTTTCTTTACGGGATTTTACATTTTCTTACGGCTATTTACCAGAAGATATGGCCACAAATGAGCACTATAGTCGTAAAAGTATTTCGAAAAGTCGCTGTTAAAATAATGGGGTTTTGAAAGTATTTTTTTTTCTCCTTCATATTATTCTTGATCACAACATCTTTTAAAATTTGTATTACCCCACCTTCTTTGAGAAGTTTAGTATATTGAAAAATTAATCTATATTAGGAAAAAAGGTATTTAGGCATATATTTTATTAGTTTTCTTTGTCTTACATATTTATATATATAGTACTTTATCATGAAAAACTAAAACTAAACCATAAGAAAACACCATCTATACTCAAAGTCTGTGAATATGAAATCTAATGACTGATAGGGATCCTCATTCCTTATACTTAGAAGAAGAAGAAAAAAAACAATAAAATCATTCTAAAAATACCCACTGAACAAATCTTTCAATAAAAGATACCAAAATCCATACTATTCAGAGGACATTATTCAGAATAGATTTTTCAGATGACATTTTGCTTCTTAACATAGAAAATTAAAAGTCTCTAGCTTAATAAATTATTAAGGATGTGAAAGATCTATGTAGATATAGACAACATTTTTTACAAGGGTTCAGTGGCAACGAGCATGAATTTTTGGCTCGTACAAATGGACATTTGCATATATTTGCATACATTTATATAGCTCTTCCGGCAAATACTACAATATCCTAAGTATAAATTCGAAAAAAAATATTAGAATCCTTTCTCTTGAGAATATCGTGTAACGAATTCATCCTTCAGATGAGCTTTTATTGAATTTTTTTCATCGGGTAGAAGAGCATCAATTTTGTTTTGTTTATATTTTGGATATTCACTAAAATACCACATATGAATTATGAAATTTTAGTATAATTTTTTTTTTAACCGGAAATGTATAAAACTTATCATATAGCGCAACCATTGAATTATCCTTTATAATAACTGCCCATTTTGCGCCACTTTAAATAATTATTAATTGTCTGTATACGAGAATAATATAAAATATATTCCAAACAGTAAATTAATAAATATATGTATATACAATATAGTACATACATACAATACATACATATATATGTAATATAATTTTATTCAGCAAACTCTATGTTAACTCAATTAATCTACAATTTCAACAACAAAAAGGCAAAATGAATGCTTCATTTGCATTTTATTTCGAAATTAAAATTATCCACGTAATCAATTTTAAAATAAAATAGAAAATTAAATAAATTTAAAATTTTCCGAAAATTTAATTAAAATTAATTACTCATTATTCATTCAGCTGAAGTAGGAAAAACCAGACGCAACAAAAATTATAAAATAAATTGAATTAAAACTTCAGTATCTATGTACCAGTACCTAGGTATATATATATATAAGTAAAGTATATATACATAAGTATATATATATATATATATATAGTATGCCAGTAAAGCAATGTATACTCTCCCGTCTATGTAACCCTTTGTCATAAAACATTTACCCGAACATTTTCACCATTTTACAAAGTGTTTTCATATATGTATATAGATATATATATAT
Organism: Platyura marginata; assembly: GCA_026745375.1. Classification (NCBI taxonomy): domain Eukaryota; kingdom Metazoa; phylum Arthropoda; class Insecta; order Diptera; family Keroplatidae; genus Platyura; species Platyura marginata. Next base: position 28,362 of record JANSTT010004415.1, read on the forward strand.
GTATATAGCAATTGCTTACCTCTATAATTGTTAATTAGCAAAACTCAACTATAAACCAATTTTTCGTGTTAAATATTTATTACAACTCTTGGTGGTGTACCATCCATGTACCATCATCATATATACAGATTAATGGTATGTTTCTATACTTGCATTTAAAAGTGCCACCTTTTGGCTCATACCCAGTACTATATATAAGTATAGCTGTGGTATATAGGGGTATATATATATATATATATATATATATATATATAATGCATAAAACAACTATATGCTAATATTGTGCGCACCAATTCGCCAAGGGAAAAACTAGAAAAGGGGTGGTTATGAGACTACGCGTTTAACAACATCAAATATTCAAGACGGTAATACAATATTATCCTATTTCAATGTATAAGTATACCTACACCTATATGTACGTACATGTTATATAGGGTATATATATATATATATATATATATAATGGGTATAAACACCCCAAAAAGCTATTCTGTCTTTATTCGTGTACTACCAGATGTATGGTTGCTCTTTTTGCCAAATTATATTTGCACTACCCTGACTAGCAATTTTACTTAAAACAAACCATACACCATACATATATATATATATATATATATATATATACAACCCCTGCCTTTATGCCGTCTTTCAATCTAATACAGTGTGTGCAAGGGTATGAATAGCTAATGTACAATTTTGAGAATATTATATATGATACGGTACGGTACGCCACCGTGTGTATAAACGGAAAATAAACAGAATTTGGATAAATCGAAAAATAATGCTTTGGGATTATTTGGAAGCAATATGTGCGAGGCGGAGGGGGGCGGGGTGGTGTTTGCGGGAGGGGGTATTTACAAAATTTTATTTGTGTACTGAATAATTTATGCAAAGTAATGTTTTTTTTGCCTTTCTCTATTTTTGGTTTGTCGAAAATTTGTTAAAGATGCTTAGGGAATTAGGTGCGTATAACAAGAATCTATTCAATATTTTATTTTATTTTATAAAAAGTAATCTTTTTATCCATCAGCTGTCATAATATTTATATTGGAGGCAACTTATAAACCAAAGTGTATGACAAAATACAGTAAAATCAAAAATGTAGAGTGTTGCCATTTATTTAAATTTAAATTTTTTGGTTAATTCATATCAATAGTAAATAGTAATCCTATAGAAATGACCAGCTGTCAATGTGGATTAGGCATATCTGAATAAACAACAAAAATGTAATTTTAATTTTCATGAATGATCGAATGGAATAATATGACGGATACGATTTGACCTAATTTTTTCAGTCATATTGATATCAGCCAATTGCATACACACTTGGACAATATTTCAAGGCAACATCAGCAATATGAATTTGTACATACACACATATGTATATGCATCATAAATGAAAATCATAGAAAAAATATGAACAAATCCGATTTCACTGGAAATTTCTGTTTAAATATCGATATTCAATATAGTGGAGTGGGAAATTCGTTTTTTTTAGATAACTCTACATGGTGGTAATTGTCTGTCAACATATAAGTAGCTGGTTTGATTATCTGTAACATTTTACTACCATTCTGACAGGACTTATCTTGAATATATTACGAATCAGTAACACTCCCATATACATACATACATATGCTGAAGTAACAACCTCATGACTAGAATGGATTGTGCAAAAACTTTTATTCCTATGCGAGGCTTCAACAACATTCATTTTCATAATTTAATTCAATTTAATTGCAATCATTCTGAGGAAGAAGAAAAAAAGCATTATCTTAATTTCTATTATAAAGAAAGCATTTTCTTATGTGTTACAAACGAGCATTCATACCGCACCTAGAAGCTCGGTAAACAACTTAATTGCCATCTCCCCATACCAAAATCGTATTCATTATATCGATCGACTAAAAATATAATTATACATAAGCTTCATAATAATATAATAGTCTCGCCCCGCCCGGTTTACCACAATATTCAAGCTCAAGCAACTTGTCCATA